>ONZH01014499.1:0-47512 GCA_900303285.1 Rhinella marina
GCAGAGGGTATCACTCCTAATAGAATTAGATACACAGCTCAGCAGACAGTATCACACTCTATACACATACATCTAATCGCTTCATAGACAGTATCACACATAATAGGAATGGATACACAGTTCAGCAAACAGTATCACACATGATAGGATTAGATACGCAGTTTAGCAGACACTGTCACCCAGAATAGGATTAGATACACAGTTCAGCAGACAGTATCACACAGGATAGGATTAGATACACAACTCTGCAAACTGTATCACACATGATAGGATTAGATACACAGCTTAGCAGACGCTGTCGCCCAGAATAGGATTAGATACAGAGTTCAGCAAACAGTATCACACATGATAGGATTAGATACGCAGTTTAGCAGACAGTATCACACATGATAGGATTAGATACACGGATACGCAGACAGTATCACACATGATAGGATTAGATACACAACTCTGCAAACAGTATCACATATAATAGGATTAGATGCGCAGTTTAGCAGACACTGTCACCCAGAATAGGATTAGATACACAGTTCAGCAGACAGTATCACACATGATAGGATTAGATACACAACTTAGCAGGCAGTATCATACACAATAGGTTTAGATACGCAACTCTGCAGATAGTATAACACATGAAAGGATTGGATACACAACTCTGCAAACTGTATCACACATGATAGGATTAGATACACAGCTTAGCAGACGCTGTCGCCCAGAAAAGGATTAGATACACAGTTCAGCAGACAGTATCACACATGATAGGATTAGATACACAATTTAGCAGGCAGTATCATACACAATAGGTTTAGATATGCAACTCTGCAGATAGTATCACACATGAAAGGATTGGATACACAACTCTGCAAACTGTATCACACATGATAGGATTAAATACACAGTTTAGCAGATGCTTTCACCCAGATTAGGATTAGATACACAACTCTGCAAACAGTATCACACATGATAGGATTAGATACACAGATATGCAGGCAGTATCACTCAAGATAGGATTAGATACACAACTTAGCAGGCAGTATCATACACAATAGGCTGAGATACACAACTCTGCAGATAGTATCACACATGATAGGATTAGATACACAGCTCAGCAGACAGTTTCACACATGATAGGATTAGATACGTAGTTTAGCAGACACTGTCACCCAGAATAGGATTAGATGCACAGTTCAGCAGACAGTATCACACATGATAGGATTAGATACCCATCTTAGCAGACAGTATAACATGTGATATGATTAGATACACAGCTCAGCAGACAGTTTCACACATGATAGGATTAGATATGTAGTTTAGCAGACAGTATCACACATGATAGGATTGGATACACAACTTAGCAGGCAGTATCATACACAATAGGCTTAGATAAGCAACTCTGCAGATAGTATCACACATGAACGGATTGGATACACAACTCTGCAAACAGTATCACACATGATAGGATTAGATACACAACTCTGCAAACAGTATCACACATGATAGGATTAGATACGCAGTTTAGCAGACAGTATCACACATGATAGGATTAGATACACAGATATGCAGGCAGTATCACACAAGATAGGATTAGATATCCATCTTAGCAGACAGTATCACACATGATAGGATTAGATACACAACTTAGCAGGCAGTATCATACATAATAGGCTTAGATACACAACTCTGCAAACAGTATCACACATGATAGGATTAGATACACAGCTCAGCAGACAGTATCAAACAAGGTGGGATTAGATACACATCTAAGCAGACAGTATCACACAAAGTAGGATTAGATACACAGCTCAGCAGACATTGTCACACAAGGTAGGATTAGATACGCAGCTAAGCAGACAGTATCAAACATGATAGGCTTAGATACACAACTCTGCAGACAGTATTACATATGATCGGATTAGATACACAACTCTTCAGACAGTATTATATATGATAGGATTAGATACACAGCTCGGCAGACAGTATCACACAGGATAGGATTAGATACACGATCCTGAAGACAGTATCACATATGATAGGATTAGATACACTGGTAAGCAGACAGTATCACACATGACAGGTTTAGATACACAACTCTTCAGACAGTATCACACATGATAGGATTAGATACACAACTCTTCAGACAGTATTACACATGATATGATGAGATACACAACTCTTCACGCAGTATCACACACAATAGGCTTAGATGCACGACACTGTAGACAGTATCACACATGACAGGATTAGATACACTACTACGTAGACAGTATCATACATAATAGGCTTAGATACACGACTCTGTAGACAGTATTACTTAAGATAGGATTAGATACACAGTCCAGCTGACGGTAACACACAATGTTTGTATACTCTATTTAGTTTTCCTTTTTACTCATGTGTTTGACTTTAGCACATTAAATATTCTCAATAGATCTCACCACATTTAGCTTGGTCTGACGATAAATATCTCACATCTGAGGCCAGCTACTCTAAACAAAAGAAAAAGCAGCTGAGCAATCAGCTAAATGTGGAGCACTCACCGCCCAGTGGTTGTGACGTGTATTGCAGTTTTTTAGAGTTTAGTTACAATCTCGCGATATCATGTTGTTTTGCTATCAGGACAAAACTGTCACCACTCTGAGTTTGGAGATAAGTTAAGTGTGGACGCATCTGTACCTGCCTCAGCCACTATTCTGATGCTGCCACCCGCCTGATGCCACACATCTGATGCCAAATGCTCCTTCTTACACAACATCTTCAGTGAGTACTGTGATTGCCACCCACCTCCCCACACTGTCATTGTGCCACTCTGTGGCTTCCTGATGCTGCTGCTACTACTGCTGCTGCCACTTCCACACTCTGTCATTTTGCCACTCTGGGGCTTCCTGATGCTGCTACTGCTGCTGCCACTTCATCACTCTTTCATTGGGCCACTCTGTGGCCTCCTGATGATGCTGCTACTGCTGCTGCCACTTCCACACTCTGTCGTTGTGCCACTCTGTGACCTCCTGATGATGCTGCTACTGCCGCCACTTCCACACACTGTTGTTGAGCCACTCTGTGGCTTCCTAATGCTGCTACTGCCGCCACTTCTTCACTCTGTCGTCGTGCCACTCTGTGGCTCCCTGATGTTGCTACTGCCGCAACTTCCACACTCTGTCGTTGTGCCACTCTGTGGCTTCCAGATGCTGCTACTGCCACCACTTCCACACACTGTCGTCATACCACTTTGCGGCTTCCTGATGCTGCTACTGCAGCCACTTTCACACTCTTTCATCGTGCCACTCTGTGGCTTTCTGATGTTGCTACTGCCGCCACTTCCACACACTGTTGTCGTGCCACTCTGTGGCTTCCTGATGCTGCTACTGCCGCCACTTCCACACTCATTTTGCCACTCTGTGGCTTCCTGATGCTACTGCTGCTGCCTCCACACTATCGTTGTGCTACTCTGTGGTCTCGGGGTACTATCTGTCCTTGGGGAGCGAGTGCCTTAATCAGCATGAGGAGACTTAAAGGCCATTCATGCTTTTCTGGAATTCTGGGAGGAAAAGGGATGCAAATGAGCTCTTAACAAGCTCTGCCTCTAATGCCGCCAGATGAAAGGCAGCTATCCGATAAGTCAATGTTCAGCTCTTTAAATAAGCCTTGAGGCATAACTTGGATATTAAATAAGACAGCACCTCATCTGCAGACAGCTGTTTCGGGGTGATTGCCCCTCATCAGTGCAGAGCAGAGAGTACTGACTTAACTGGGTGAGAGGCCTGTCAGGGTTTGAGGGTACTATCTCTCTTTGGGGAGAGACCGCCTTAATCGGCGTGAGGAGACTCTGTGGTGTCGTGAAGCTACAGCTGCTGCCACTGCCCCTCCACACTGTCGTCGTGCCACTCTGTATTCTGCTCCTGATGCTACAGCTGCTGCCACTGCCACCTCCACACTGTCGTCGTGCCACTCTGTGGTCTCCTGTTACTGCTGCCTCCACACTGTCGTTGTGCCACTCTGTAGTCTCCTGATGCTACTGCCATTGTCATCTCCACACTGTCGGGGGGGCTCTGCTTGTATAAGCGTTTAATAGAACAGGTTATGTAGAAATCTTTGTGGAATCAGTGAATTGGTGTAAAAGGAGTGCACGCTTTCACGCTATAGTAGGATCTTTGGCCTCTGCACGGTTCTTTATAGCTGGCGCTAACATTGACCTCTAATGCTGAGTTCACACTTGAGTTATTTGGTCAGTTTTGGCCCCAAAACAACCCAAATACGTTAAGTGTGCAGCGATTCTAAGAGCGACGCCTGTCATCTGCATGTCATATTGGCTCACAGCATTGTTTCACTACCTCAGCAGACTCCCTATGTGTGTTACTACAAGTCTCTGTGTTCTACACCACTATACAGGCTCTCTGCAGCCAGGAAGTAGCCGTTTTTTAACGTGATTCCCCACAAATTTATTTGGATCGAATCGTTTCGGAAATTTTAAAAAAAAAAATTTGCTCATCTCTAATTCTGATAAATACTAATTTGACATTTTGTTCCATTTAAATGTCTGCTTCTGCCCCAGTTGAAGGGCACTGTGGGGATTTGCTCTGGTAGGCAGGGTGAATGGACGCAGAACGGAGGCACAAAAACAGTTCTTAATCAAACTGCAGTGTTTTATTCACACAAGCAGGTTTAACAGCTCAGCAAAACAACTTCACCTTAGTTGGAAGTCCTGGTGTTCATCCACACCACGCTGCAGGTTCTGCATTAAGAGTCCAATTCCAGGCGTGTGTTCACACTTTGCAAACAGGTCCACACCAAAGTTTTAAGTCCAGGAAATAATCCTCCTCCCAGACAGGTCTCAAGCCTTCATCCAGGCACAAGCCACCTTGTCACACTGCTACAGTTTAGCTGGCTTTTAAAACAGTTTGGTGTCGGCAAAGCCCAGACCGGCACCTACAGATGTAGCAGCTCTGGCGCTCACAGCAGGATCGCGTGAGCGCAGAGCGATATCGCTTCAGTCATTAAATAAAAGTGTAGTTACATGAAACCACCACCAGATGGCGCATGGAACTACAGTTTTAATGGTAAGACTTCAGCGCAGCTCCGATCTCCTTGAGGAAATCAGGGCTGCGCTGGTGTTTTAAAACCCACCCCCTCCAGATTAAAACATTGGTGGCGCAGTGCGCCCTCCTCCCCCCCCTTAGTGTTAAAACATTGGTGGCGCAGTGCGCCCTTCACCCAACCCCCCCAGTATTAAAACATTGGTGGCGCAGTGCGCCCGCACTCCCCCCTATTAAAAAGCATTGGTGGTGCAGTGCCCCAACTGCCCAAGTATAAGATACATTGGTGGCAGTGGGGATCGGAGCCCAGCAGCATTATCGCTGGGCTCCAATCAGTTACCATGGCAACCGGACGCCTCCGGTTACCATGGCAACTCCAGTATACAATACATTGGTGCGCCCGACACCCCCCCTCGGTTTAAAACATTGGTGGCGCAGTGCGCCCGACACCCCCCCCCCCCCCCCGGTTTAAAACATTGGTGGCGCAGTGCGCCCTCCCCCCCAGTATAATAAACATTGGTGCCCCCCCACCCTCTTTTCATTGGTGGTGCAGTGGGGATCTGACCGGAGCCCAGCGGTGTAATCGCTGGGCTCCGATCAGTTACCATGGCAACCAGACGCTTTATTTTTTTAATTTTTTTCATTTTCCAGCCAGATACAACCAGCAGCAGCAGCCTGGCACTACCAGGGTGGGAAGGGACACGGATATTGGCCCTTCCCAGCCTAATCGTACCAGCCTGCAGCCGCCCCAGAACCGGACCCTCAATTTAGAAGGTCCGGTCCTGCGGGTACCCGGCTCTTCCCGACACCCCTGGGCGGTGGGTGCCGGGGTAATAGATGTTGGGGTTAGTGCTGGCCATACCGGCAAGCATTAAGCCCAGTATTAGTAATCAGGGCCGTCTGTAGATAGCCGTGATTACTAAAACTGTAAAGAAAATACACACACACAAGTATAAAATATTTTATTGAAATAAACACTCCCCCAGACCCCTGTTTGACCATTTTATTTAAAAAATAAAAAAGCTGGTCCGACGTAGTCCACCAAATCCGACGTAGTCCTCTGCTTTCACGACCCTGAAAAATAGAAAACAAACACACAAACACAGACCACTTACCTCCTCCTCCTCAGCAGCCTCTTCCTTCTTCGGCCTCTCCTCAGGCTTGTGATGCTCCTCAACCTTCTGGGACTGGACAGGGGCCACAAAAAAACGTAAAACGCAAATAAATAAAATAAAAAAAACGTACACATGTTGGGTATCGCCACATCCTTAACAACCTGCTCTACAAAAATCTCACATCACCTCACCCCTCAGCTGAAAGCAGTAAAAAAATAAAATAAAAACTGTGTCAAAAAAGCCATTTTTTGTCACATTACATCACAAAAAGTGTAATACAAAGCGACCAAAAAGGCATGTGCCCCCCTAAAATATTACCAATCTAACCATCATCTCGTCCCGCAAAAAAGTAGCCCCTACCTGAGAAAATCGCCCAAATAATAAAAAAACTACAGCTCTCACACTATGGAGACACTAAGAAATCTTTTTTTTTTTTTTTTCAAACAGGATATTACTGTGTAAAACGCGAATAAATAAAAAAAACGTACACATGTTGGTTATCGCCACGTCCATAAAACCCTGCTCTACGAAAATCTCACATCACCTCACCCCTCAGCTAAAAGCAGTAAAAAAAAAAAAAATATAAACAGTGTGAAAAAAGGCATTTTTTGTCACCTTACATCACAAAAAGTGTAATCCAAACGATCAAAAAGGCGTATGCCCCCCACAAATATTACCAATCTAACCGTCACCTCGTCCCGCAAAAAAGTAGCCCCTACCTGAGAAAATCGCCCAAATAATAAAAAAACTACAGCTCTCACACTATGGAGACACTAAGAAATTTTATTATTTTTTTTCAAACAGGATATTACTGTGTAAAACGCGAATAAATAAAAAAAAACGTACACATGTTGGTTATCGCCACGTCCATAAAACCCTGCTCTACGAAAATCTCACATCACCTCACCCCTCAGCTAAAAGCAGTAAAAAAAATAAAATAAAAATGGTGTCAAAAAAGCTATTTTTTGTCACCTTACATCACAAAAAAATAAAAGGTACAGATGTTATTCATCCTTCCGTTTTTTGCGGAAAAACGGAACGGATGTCCTGGAAAAACAGAGTTTTTTACAGACCAACGGATCCGCAAAAAACTGACCGTTTTCTAGGATGTGCACAAATACGGACGTGTGAATGTAGCCTAAATGTACTGTACTGAGTACAGTAATCTCCCAACCCCCCACATGCTCCTTCAGTACAAAGGCTCTTTGTAAAAGAATATTAGAGCCTTTGTACTGCTGGATTCAAGTTACACAGTGCTGCTACACCCAAGCTACAGGAAACAAAGCGTTCATTAGTCCCTTTGTAAAAGAACAATAGAAGGAGCATGTGGGGGGTTGGGGATTTACTGCATCCTCCATAAATAAAATAAAAACAGTGTCAAAAAAGCCAGTTTTGGTCACCTTACATCACAAAAAGTATAATACAAAGCAACCAAAAAGGCATGTGCCTCCCTAAAATATTACCAATCTAACCTTAGACATTATACTGTATGGAGACCACAAGGAAACATTATGCTGTATGGGGGCCACAAGGAGACCTCAGATCAGCAGAATGTGCCCCTATCAGAACTCAGATCTTCAGAATGTGCCCCCATCAGACCTCAGATTAGCAGAATGTTCCCCCATCAGACCTCAGTTCAGCGTATTGTGCCCCCATCAGACCTCAGATCAGCAGAATGTGCCCCCATCAGACCTCAGATCAGAAGAATGTGCCCCCATCAGACCTCCGATCAGCGTATTGTGCCCCCATCAGACCTCAGATCAGCGGAATGTGCCCCCATCAGACCTCAGATCAGAAGAATGTGCCCCCATCAGACCTCAGATCAGCGTATTGTGCCCCCATCAGACCTCAGTTCAGCGTATTGTGCCCCTATCAGACCTCAGATCAGCATATTGTGCCCCCATCAGACCTCAGATCAGCAGAATGTGCCCCCATCAGACCTCAGATCAGAAGAATGTGCCCCCATCAGACCTCAGATCAGCGTATTGTGCCCCCATCAGACCTCAGATCAGCGTATTGTGCCCCCATCAGACCTCAGATCAGCAGAATGTGCCCCCATCAGACCTCAGATCAGAAGAATGTGCCCCCATCAGACCTCAGATCAGCGTATTGTGCCCCCATCAGACCTCAGACCAGCAGAATGTGCCCCCATTAGACCTCAGATCAGAAGAATGTGCCCCATCAGACCTCAGATCAGCGTATTGTGCCCCCATCAGACCTCAGATCAGAAGAATGTGCCCCCATCAGACCTCAGATCAGCGTATTGTGCCCCCATCAGACCTCAGATCAGCAGAATGTGCCCCCATCAGACCTCAGATCAGCATATTGTGCCCCCATCAGACCTCAGATCAGCAGAATGTGCCCCCATCAGACCTCAGATTAGCAGAATGTGCCCTCATCAGACCTCAGTTCAGCGTATTGTGCCCCCATCAGACCTCAGATTAGGTCATAGTGCGTCAGGTCATAGTGCGCTGGCCAGGGAAGAGAGTGGAGCGCCGCACCAGAAAGCAGCCGCAGGACAGGTAAGAAAGTTTTTTTTTTTTTAAACAAACTGTATGTGGCTGGGTGGGCTGAACTTAGGTCGGATGGGGGCACATTCTGCTAATCTGAGGTCTGATGGGGGCACAATACGCTGAACTGAGGTCTGATGGGGCACATTCTGCTAATCTGAGGTCTGATGGGGTCACATTCTGCTGATCTGAGGTCTGATGGGGGCACATTCTGCTAATATGAGGTCTGATAGGGGCACATTCTGCTAATCTGAGGTCTGATGGGGACACATTCTGCTGATCTGAGGTCTGATGGGGGCACAATATGCTGATCTGACGTCTGATAGGGGCACAATACGCTGAACTGAGGTCTGATGGGGGCACAATACGCTGATCTGAGGTCTGATGGGGGCACATTCTTCTGATCTGAGGTCTGATGGGGGCACATTCCGCTGATCTGAGGTCTGATGGGGCACAATACGCTGATCTGAGGTCTGATGGGGGCACATTCTTCTGATCTGAGGTCTGATGGGGGCACATTCTGCTGATCTGAGGTCTGATGGGGGCACAATACGCTGAACTGAGGTCTGATGGGGGCACATTCTGCTAATCTGAGGTCTGATGGGGGCACATTCTGCTAATCTGAGGTCTGATGGGGGCACATTCTGCTTATCTGAGGTCTGATAGTGTGAGAGCTATAGTATTTTTATTATTTGGCCGATTTTCTCAGGTAGGAGCTACTTTTTTGCGGGACGAGATGATGGTTAGATTGGTAATATTTTAGGGGGGCACATGCCTTTTTGGTCGCTTTGTATTACACTTTTTGTGATGTAAGGTGACCAAAACTGGCTTTTTTGACACTGTTTTTATTTTATTTATGGAGGATGCAGTAAATCCCCAACCCCCCACATGCTCCTTCTATTGTTCTTTTACAAAGGGACTAATGAACGCTTTGTTTCCTGTAGCTTGGGTGTAGCAGCACTGTGTAACTTGAATCCAGCAGTACAAAGGCTCTAATATTCTTTTACAAAGAGCCTTTGTACTGAAGGAGCATGTGGGGGGTTGGGAGATTACTGTACTCAGTACAGTACATTTAGGCTACATTCACACGTCCGTATTTGTGCACATCCTAGAAAACGGTCAGTTTTTTGCGGATCCGTTGGTCCGCAAAAAACTCTGTTTTTCCAGGACATCCATTCCGTTTTTCCGCAAAGGATGAATAACATCTGTACCTTTTATTTTTTTGTGATGTAAGGTGACAAAAAATAGCTTTTTTGACACCATTTTTATTTTATTTTCTTTACTGCTTTTAGCTGAGGGGCGAGGTGATGTGATATTTTCGTAGAGCAGGGTTTTACGGACGTGGCGATACCCAACATGTGTACGTTTTTTTTATTTATTCGCGTTTTACACAGTAATATCCTGTTTGAAAAAAAAAAAAAAGATTTCTTAGTGTCTCCATAGTGTGAGAGCTGTAGTTTTTTTATTATTTGGGCGATTTTCTCAGGTAGGGGCTACTTTTTTGTGGGACGAGATGATGGTTAGATTGGTAATATTTTAGGGGGGCACATGCCTTTTTGATCGCTTTGTATTACACTTTTTGTGATGTAAGGTGACAAAAAATGGCTTTTTTGACACAGTTTTTATTTTATTTTTTTACTGCTTTTAGCTGAGGGGTGAGGTGATGTGAGATTTTCGTAGAGCAGGTTGTTAAGGATGTGGCGATACCCAACATATGTACGTTTTTTTATTTTATTTATTTGCGTTTTACGTTTTTTTGTGGCCCCTGTCCAGTCCCAGAAGGTTGAGGAGCATCACAAGCCTGAGGAGAGGCCAAAGAAGGAAGAGGCTGCTGAGGAGGAGGAGGTAAGTGGTCTGTGTTTGTGTGTTTGTTTTCTATTTTTCAGGGTCGTGAATGCAGAGGACTACGTCGGATTTGGTGGACTACGTCGGACTAGCTTTTTTATTTTTTAAATAAAATGGTCAAACAGGGGTCTGGGGGAGTGTTTATTTCAATAAAATATTTTATACTTGTGTGTGTGTGTATTTTTTTTACAATACTGCAGTTTTAGTAATCATGGCTATCTACAGACGGCCCTGATTACTAATACTGGGCTTAGTGCTTGCCGTTATGGCCAGCACTAACCCCAACATCTATTACCCCGGCACCCACCGCCCAGGGGTGTCAGGAAGAGCCGGGTACCCGCAGGACTGGACCTTCTAAATTGAGGGTACGGTTCTGGGGCGGCTGCAGGCTGGTACCATTAGGCTGGGAAGGGCCAATATCCATGTCCCTTCCCACCCTGGTAGTGCCAGGCTGCTGCTGCTGGTTGTATCTGGCTGGAAAATGAAAAAAGGGGGGGACCCCACGCCATTTTTTAGTTTTATTTATTTATTAAAAAAAATAAAGCGTCAGGTTGCCATGGTAACTGATCGGACGCCAGCAATAACGCTGCTGGGCTCCGATCCCCACTGCGCCACCAATGCTTAACGCGGGGGGGGGGGGGGGGGGGGGCGACAGGGTGCACTGCGCCACCAATGTATATTTAGGGGGTTGCCATGTAACCGGAGGCGTCCGGTTGCCATGGTAACTGATCGGAGCCCAGCGATAACGCTGCTGGGCTCCAATCCCCACTGCCACCAATGTATCTTATACTGGGGCAGTTGGGTCACTACGCCACCAATGCTTTTTAATAGGGGGGTGCGGGCGCACTGCGCCACCAATGTTTGGATACTGGGGGGTTTGGGTGAAGGGCGCACTGCGCCACCAATTTTTTAACACTAAGGGGGGGGCGGGAGGAGGGCGCACTGCGCCACAAATGCTTTAATCTGGAGGGGGTGGGTTTTAAAACACCAGCGCAGCCCCGATTACCTCAAGGAGATCGGAGCTGCGCTGAAGTCTTACCATTAAAACTGTAGTTCCATGCGCCATCTGGTGG
Source organism: Rhinella marina (assembly GCA_900303285.1). Lineage (NCBI taxonomy): Eukaryota > Metazoa > Chordata > Amphibia > Anura > Bufonidae > Rhinella > Rhinella marina. Next base: position 11,574 of record ONZH01014499.1, read on the forward strand.
TGGTTTCATGTAACTACACTTTTATTTTTTGTATTGCGCTTCTGGAATCGCGATTCGTTGGCCAGGAATCGCGATTCCAGTGAGCGCAATCCCTGCTATATCTGTAAGATCCAGTCCGGTGCTTGACCTCACCTGGCTGTCAGTCAGTCCAGCAGCACATGCTGGGAGAAAAATACCTTCCATCAAGCAACAGACCCTTCAGTGTGGCACAGCACCCAAAAGTAATAAAAATAAATGTTTTATGCAAGGTCAGGACCCTTTTACAATTGGTAGGGGTAAGTTTGTGGCTACTCACCTGTACAGTCTATGTTAATGCTTAGATATTAGCAAATTTCTTTAAATTCAATTCAGGTCTGATTTGAATGAACTGGTTATCCAATCAGATTCAGGTCTGAATAAATTCGACACAAATCGAAAGTGCTCCAGTTACCTGGAAAAGTCTCTCTGTCTCTCTCTTGCTCATCTGTATTAACATTTTAAAAATACATTTTCCTTGTAAAATTCCTTCAGGAAGCTAGAAAAGTAACTGTAGGTGCAACTCCAAGAAGAAGGAATAATGCAGAGACTGTACTTACATATATTATCAGCTGGACGGGGGTGCTTGGAACAGGGGCATAAGGGTTCTATTAAGAACCATGGGATGGGGTACTTGAGCCAGGTGGACAGGGGTGCTATTAAGGACCACAGGATGGGCTACTTGAGCAAGGGGGATAGGGGTGCTATTAATGAGCAGGTGATAAAGTGCAGGGGACAGGGGGATAGGGTTGCTATTAAGGACCACGGGATAGGGTTCACGAGCCAGGGGATAGTGGTGCTATTAAGGAGCCAGGGATAGCGTTCTAGAGACAAGTGGATAGGATTATTATTAAGGACCATTGGATGGGGTGCTCTTTCTGTATAACAGAAGCTGTTTGCCATTTTTCTTGATCACTTGATAAACTCCTTTATCACAAACCTAAAAGCAAACATTTATCTGATAGATGGCAAACATATAGCAGTGAAGTACCATGTCAGTGACATCGAGTACAGTATATGCTACATATGATATCCACTGGCTTGACCAAAAGGGGACATTATATAAAACCTAAACAAAATGTATTGTTTTGCTTGTCTATTTCTGATATATGTATCATGTAACCGTGTTTAACATTAATATGAAATATAATGTCATAATTGCTTCTGTACAAACATGACAGGCAGAGCTACAGTAGTAAGAGAAATTTTTGTACCTGATCATTATTTCACCTGTTTGAAAAATCCCACAATCTGATCGATGTAGCTGGATCCAGTGTTTGGAGGGGACTCCACAGTATGGAGAATAGCAGGAACTGATATTAGAATTAAAGGGGATATCACACCTGAAAAATTGGTGGGCTATTGCTAGGATATGCTACCAATGTCAGATAGGTACTGGTCCCACTTCTGAGACCTCCACCTATCTCTAGAACGGGGCATCCAAAATGAACAAGAGCAGACTGGGCATCATGTGGCAGGGCTACCCTTTATTCATTTCTATTGAATTTCTGAATATAGCCAAACGCTTCCTTAACTATTTCTGGCAGTCCTTATAGAGGTGAACAAAGTGGTGGCCGCCCTTACGTGGTGTGGTCTCCATTCAATTCTATGGGACTTCTGAAAATAGCTGAGCTATAGCTCTGGTATTTTTGGAACTAACTTCCATAGCACTGAACAGATAGCATGGCACGCATGCGTGGTGCATTCTTGTTCGCTTTGGGGACTCGTTCTAAGAGATAGGTGCAGGTTCGAGAGGGTGGACCTGCACTTCTCTGACATTGGTGGCATATCCTAGTGATATGCCAACAATGTCTGAAGCGACACAACCTATTTAGGACAATTTTCATGTTGTCAGTTTATTCTTCTACTATTTAATTTTGTAAATAAGGAGAAGAATCAATTTATTGATGTCATATGTAATAATTACAGGTGAGTGAATCAGATTTGACAAATTTTGTAAAAATTTGAGGTGCATCCAAATCTGAATTTTTGGTGATACGATTCGGTTAAATTTTTTGGGGGACAGAGAAAGGAAGAGAGAGAGTAAAAAAAAAAAGGGAGAGACTAGAGAGAAAATATAAGACGTAGAAGACTTCGGAGTGTCATGCACAAATAGGCCAATTGGAGCAGTTTTGATTTGAGTAATATCAATTTGGATCCATATTGAATTGGTCAACCAATTTGGCAGAATGAAATTCAATTTTTGAGCAATTCACTCATCTCTAATAATATTCCTATTGATTCTGTTTATTCATTATTTATTTTAGGTCTTAAAATGGCATTTAAAAAAACAAAAAATAACCCTGTAGATTGGGCTCTGTTTGCAGCAATACCAGTTTGTGTGCTTTTGGATTTCTAATGCTTTTGTATAAAAATAAACAAAATACCAAATATGAAGAGAAAATAATCAATAGTACACTGTATCTCGAAATAAGGTAACATGTAGTAAGAAGTACAATATAGTTGACAAGAAAAGTATGTGCCCATTATATAGTCATGTGAAAAAACAAAGTATACATTATTTGAATTCTATTGTTTTACACATCAGGGCATTAGAAGGGCTTTAACTCCTTCTACCTCAGGCCAGGTTTCACCTTCCTGCCAAGGCCTATTTTTGCAGATCTGACATATGTCACTTTATGGGATAACAACATTGAAATGGTTTTACTTATCTAACCGATTCTGAGATTGTTTTCTGCTGACACATTGCACACATTGTGTTAGCAGTAAATTTGGGTTAGTATTTTTTTCCTTTATTTATAAAAAAATCTAAATTTACAGAAAATTTGGAAAAATTCACAATTTTCTACATTTGAATTTCTCTACACTGTTCTTTCCCCACACTGTTTTTTGAAGAACCAATTCAATTATAAAGTGATTTTGAGGAGCATACTTAATATAAACCACCCATGAATTACACCATTTTAGAAACTACACTCCTCAAATTATTCAAAACTGTTGTTACAAACTTTAATACCCTTGAGGTGTTCCATAAGAATTAAAGGAAAATAAACCTCAATATTTATTACCCTGATTTTGCAGTTTACAGAAACACCCCATATGTGGCCGTAAACTGTGTCATATGGTTTTTGGAGGAAAGATTTTGTTGAAATGTTTTTTTTTTGGCACCATGTTGTATTTGAATAGACCCTGAGGTACCCCCTACAGTGGAAGCGCCCAAAAAGTGACCCCATTTTGGAAACTACATTCCTCAAGGAAATTAGTAAGGGGTGTAATTAGCACTCTGACCCCTCAGGCATTTTGTAAGGAATTTAGAAATGCCTGTGAGAATAAAAAATTTCATTTCTTCCAATAATATGTTGCTTTAACCACATATTTTTCATTTTCACAAGGGGTAACAGGAGACAGAGCACACCATAATTTGTTACCTATTTTTTCCTGATTATGGCAACTATGTGGTTATAAACTGCTGTAGGGAAGGAACGCCATATGGCTTTTGCAGTGCAGATTTTGATGGTAAGGTTCATGGGCTCCATGTTGGTGCTGATAACCATATATTTTTCTCTGTGTGAGGACTTATTTTTTCACCACCATTTCATCACCATTGGTTCTATTCTGGGGCACATACAACTTTTTGATCACTATTTATTTCACTTTTTGGGAACAGGATAAAGAAATGCAACGATTCTACCATTGCTTTTTGGGTTTTGTTATTGTAGCGTACACTGTCCAGGAAAGATGACATATTATCTTTAGTCTGCTGGTCAATATAATTGGGTTGATAGGGTTGAGCGAAGCACACTTCAGATTGTAGATCCAAAGTCACTTTGGTCAACTTCGTTTGAATGCTGTATGGAGATCCGTTCAGACTTTGGTGAATAACTTCGGCCATCGATTTTGAAACTTGAAAACTATTTTGAAACTTGAATCTGAATTACCAAAGTCGACTTTGGATTCAAATTTTAAAATGATTTTCAAGTTAAAAATCGAAGTCTAAAGTTATTCACCGAAGTCTCGCATGATTTCGGTGATAACAAATTTCACCTCCCCTGAGCCCATACATTTGAATGCTGTATGGAAACTTCATGTTCTGAGAGCCATTTTTTTGCGTTATGTGGGGGGCTCATTTTTTGCGGGATGAAGTGATGTTTTCATTGGTGCTATTTTGGGGTACATACAACTTTCTGATTGCTCAATATTATGCATTTTGTAAAGTGAAGTAACAAAAAAATTATAGTTCTGGCACTGTTTTTATGTATTTATTTTTACAGCATTCACCTGAAGTGGTAGATCATGTGATTTGGTTTTATAGAGCAGGCTGTTACAGATGCAGCAATACCTAATATGTCTATTGTTTTTAAGTTTTACACAGGTAAAACATTTTTGAAAAGAAAAAACCTTGTTTTGGTGTTGCCATTTTCTGAGAGCCCTATTTTTAAAACATTTCTTGCAATTGTCTTATGTAGGGGCTCATTTTTTGCAGGATGAGAATTGGTACCATTTTGGTGTATGTACGACTTTTTGATAGCTTGGTATTACACTTTTTGTGAGGCAAGGGACAAAAAAGTGGCTGTTTTTTATTTCACTGTTTTTATGGTGTTCATCTGATGAGGTGGTTTATGTGATGTTTTTATAGAACGAGTTGTTACGGATGCGGCAAAACCTAATATGTCTGTTTTTCTTTTTTTTTTTTTTCTTTTTTTTTTTATAATTTTTTTATGACTTAACTATTTAAAGGGATCCTGGAGACTGGGTCTCACAGGCTTCCATAGGAGGCAAGCCCTAATGGCTGTGGAAGGCATTTAGCTGCCACGCCAGCCATCGGGTCACTGTCACCGCAGCACGAGGACCTGATGGGGTCAGAGAGGGAGCCCCCTCCCTCTGCAAACCCCATACATGCTGTCGTCAGCATTGAACACAGCATAGAAGGTGTTAATGTGCCGGCGTCTGTGTATTCCGTGATGCTGGCATATACAACAGGGCCTCGTTTGTAAGGAACAGCCGGGCCCCTGCCACTGATCGAGTGGGCACAACATTTTACATGTACATCGCTGGTCGGGAAGGGGTTAAATTAGTTTACTACCACCTCAGAAGAACAACACAAGACAAATTACTCTGTGACATTATTTATTTAACTAAAATCAAGCCAAAATGGAAAAGCTATGTATGAAAATTTACTTAAGTGCACCACATGAATCAATAGCTTTTAGAACCAGGATCAGACTGGGGTTCCTGGGGCCCACCAGAGGAAAATATTCTTGGAGCCCAAACCTGTTATCATCAATAAAGTCTAAAAGATTCAGATTAAATGAAATAGACTCTAGTGGCAAGTTATTGGCTCCGCACCATCGCAGCTACAATAATGAAATTTGGCACACAGGTACATCAGGTGTCCGGGAAGGTTTTAGAACGGGTCTCAGCTCTCCAGGACGTACCGTTCCTGAGATATTCCAAAAAAATGAATTAGCCAATAGACACCTGGTCACATGACCCTTATCAGCCAATAGAAGCTTGCAGGCAGTTAGTCTCCACACACACCAGGTTTCCATAACAACCCAGCCAGTTTAACTGTGGATGACACTGTTAAAAGGGTATTCTGGTTACCATAAATATAACTTTTATGTTTTAGACTAATTCATCATCAATCATTACCTAATATAATATAAATTTCACATATTTACCGTTCAGTAGTAATAAAAGGTGTTTTCTTCCACTGCTACCCACTGTGTTTCCTCATAAATTACCATGGCATCAACCTGTAATTCAGGCCACCCTCAAAAGAAGGACTTAAAAGCCCACCCCCAGGTCCCGCTAAGCCATGCCCCTGACTTAGTCAGGCCACGCCCCTTCCACTCCGCAGCTGACGGGGATTGAAAAAATGAAGGTAAAAATCAACTTCTGTCAGCTGCAGGGGTGGGAAAGAAGGTGACTTTCTCCGTGCAGCTCATGCTCAGACTGCACAGTGCTGCTGTCTGAGAGTGAGCTGTTCAAAAGGACATCCCTGTGTCCGTCCAGGCCCTGCACATGACGGAGGACAGGGAGTCTGAAAAACGGACTGTCCGGCCTAAAACCGGACCTCTGCCCACCCTAGGGGCAGGCTGATGTTAGGGTGGCCAGACGTCCGGTTTTAGGCTGGATAGCCTGGATGGGCACAATGATGTCCACCCTTTCAGTAACTCGTGCTAAGACAGCTTCTCCTCTGTGTCTTCACTGAGCCAGGGGGCGTGGCCTTGCGTTTAGGGGTGTGGCCTCATGGGGATCAGGGGCGTGTCTTCACGTTTAGGGGCATGGTTGGTGAGTTCTGGCTTTTTGAGGTGAAGACAGTGGCTCTAGCTTCTCTGGAGGTCACAGTTAAAGTGGAGGGAGCTGTGGATGTTACTATTAAGGGGCAGGCTGCTGTGGAGGTCACTGTTAAAGGGGCGGGCAAACACACAAACATTAAAAGAAATAGATTTAATATACCTGGGTGAAGCTGGGTCCTTCAGCTAGTATGTATATATATATATATATATATATATATATATATATTTATATATATAGATATATATAGGCTATGTACACCTTCTGAGGCAATTTTTGTTTATGATTGCATTTTACACATTTTTTGCTAAAAATTATATTTTCAATTGGGCTTTATATAGCCTTTTACATTTGAAGTTTTACATGTTATATTTGTTGGTACAACAAAAGAAAAAGAAAAAAAAAGATCCATTCAGGAAACAACTACAGATTTCCAAAACTACTATATTTGTCTTTGCACAGGGCATGGCGAGCTGCTTTCATCTGTTTTATTCATGTCCCATGTAGCATTTATAATGATAAATTTTACCCATCACACTTGATTACTTTTTTGACATATTGCAAAACAAAACAGGTTTTTAGAAAAATGACAACATATGAAAACTCATTTTTTTCCCTTGATACATAGTTCTTCTTGTGTACTTCACTCCATCATTGCGGTTCACCTGTGCCTTTCCTGCTCCCTATTAACCTTGTCCGTGACCTCTCCTTCCTCCCCATAAAATGTTATTAATAACTCTCCTTCCATCTGTTTTAAAGCAGATGGTCTCCCTGGCTCAGGATGCTCTATTTCTATTTAAATCCATATTTGCCTGATTCATATAGGCTAAAGGACCACCAATTGCTTCATCTTGTCTGCCCTAAACCATCCTCCTGAGAGAACTGCTAGTTATTAAGATACTTTAATAGTCCTTATATGCTTGCAACCCTTCAAACAAGCATATAGCATAACGAATTGGACTTTGGAGGGGCACTGATTCTGTAATTAAAGGCTGAGCTTAAAAACTCCCCATTGTCGATATTTTCCATTTACATTATTGTCACATAAATTGAATTCTTACCATGATAAAGGCTAAACAATGTCAATGAAGCTCATACCATCATCTTATATATATTGAATGTGAAGTTCAATTAATAATTAAAAAAAAGGAATATTAAATTAGTCTCAATTATAAGTAGATTTATTTGCAAATAAAATTAACCATTTAGGCATTAAAACCCCTGTTTGACTTTTTTTTCAATCACCACGAACCAAAATGCCACCTATTTTGACATAAAATAAATGTTGAGTCTGTAAGGAGTTGTTCTAGGCCATTAGTGTTTTGCAATTACACACTATTAATTGCTTTTCTTCCAGACCGTAAAGACTCTCCCATCAAATTTTAGGGCTGTGCATTAAAATTAGTCACACTATAGTTCAGCAGTTCTGCCTAGTTAAAAAGCTGAGCTCTGCGGAATAGATTACAGCTGTATTTGTGATGCATCTCAGATATTTTCTGACCAGCTGCTCAAGGAATATTGAGATGAAATATTAGCCAGCTATTATCCTCAGATTTCTAAAGGCTTTTATATGAGCATTATGCAAGTTGCTGTCCAACAAAGCATTTTGTACATATGCCAGTGCTGCCCACAAGCAATGGCATGCTTAATGGCATACTGTAGTGGTTGTCAATAGCCATAAAAATAAAAGTGTTTAACCTAGTGAAACCAGCCACAAACATAAAACATACAAGCTCCTTCCTGATGCAGCAATTTTCAATGTTTTCATTTTTTTTACTCTAGACTTTTCATAAGCTATAACTTTTTTATTCTTTTCATTCACATACAGTAGCTGTATGAATGCTTGCTATACTTTCTAATGGCACCGTTTAATATTGATTATGATGGGTAATGGGAAGCTGGAAAAAGATTATAAATGGGTGGAATTGGAAAACAAACACAATTCTGACATGGTTTTATAAGTTTTGTTTTTATGACATTCCCTAGGAGATAAAAATAACATGTTAACTTCATTCTGCAGGTCAGTGTGCTACAGTGATACCACATTTTCATAGTTTTTCTTATGTTTTAATTAGTGATGAGCAAAGTTTTGAAAAGTTCATTTCGCCGGCTTTGCTAAACTTTCTTAAGAAATTTGATTAGTTACGAATTGATTTTCATTGGATGGAGCAGGCGCAATGAGGGGCAACAGCAATCGTGGCACCCCCCCCCCCCATTTAACCTCTAAGATGTCATGTTCAATGCTGTCTCACATTCAGGTGCTCAGAAGGTTAATCCGGGTTTTAAAAAAAAATTATATTCACCTAATACACTTCCTTGGGGAGAGGCCGTCCGCACCCATCTTACTTAAAGAAAACCGTTCAAAGTACCTGCTGCAAGCGTGATGACCTCTCCACATGACCACACTGGCCGCTTGTGGTGACATCTTCACGCTCTCCTTCTGGTCCTTTGGTGGGTTTTCTTCACTCAAGATTGGCCTCTCTTTGATCAAGTGGATGAGGTGAGTATAATTCAGCTACACGACACAAGCGCAAGGAAATTCAGCTACACGGTAAATCAAAATTTTCCTAAACTTTGGATCAAATTCCACTTCGTATGCTTCAATTTGCTCAACACTAGTTCTAATACTTAAAAAATCAAAACTTTGACATTTTTTTTTGCATTGCGATATTCTGAGTCCCATAACATTTTTATTTTTAGGTTTACAGAGCTGTATAAAGGCTCATTTTTTGTGGGGCCATCTGTATTTTTCACAGATACCATTTCAGATGTGTATGACTTTTTGATCACTTTTTATTACATTTTTTTTGGAAAGCTCAAGAGATGAAAAAACTGTGAATCAGCCATTTAGATTTTTTCCCATTGTTCACAATGCTGTTCACGATATTGGATAAATACTTTTATAATTTATTAGTTCAACACTTTGGATGAGTTTCATTTTTTATTGTTCATTTATTTTTTAAATGGGGATAATTTGATTTTTTATATATTTTTTAAATTTGTTTTCACTTATTTTTATTCCTCCTAAGGGACTTTAATATGCAATCATCTGATCACTTTTCCCATAGACTTTAATTAGTTACCATTGCAGCTTATGGGAGATTCACCACATTCTTATCAAGCTGTGCCACAGGCAGGGCTTGATAGGACCTTCGCTATGACTGGCTCCAGAGCCTTCAGAAGCCCCCAGGCTACCAAACCCTTTGAATGGCTCCTTTGATTTTGCTGTGGGGGAGCCATTCGGGCAATAGGAGTTCAGTGCTCCCTGTAATTTACCACTGAGATGCTGTGATAACATTTGACAACTGCATATGAGAGGAAAAGTCCATGTCTTATCACCGACCACGTTCTCTTCCACTAGGTGTCTGCTGTGAAAAACAGCTCCTGAGCAGGTGCCAACTATAAAAATCCTACATCCGCCATACATGTACTGCAGATGTCGGGAAGTGGTCAGTGGGGTTTTCTGAGAGTAAAATATTGATGACCTATCTTCAGGATATGTCATCAATATTTGATTAGTAAGCATCTGACTCCTGGCATCCCCACTCATTAACTTGTTTCAGTGATCGGTAAGGCCAGTGATATCATGTTCATTGGTCACATGGCCTTAGCGCATCTCATTCCCATTCAAGTGAATGGACCTGAGCTGCAATACCAAGCACAGCTGTTATATGATAAACATTGCTGTACTTGGTATGCTTTGAAGAGGCTGCAGTGCTCACAGGAGCATGATAGCCTCTTAGGATAGGTCATCAATATTTTACTCCCATAAAAAGCTTTAAAAAGGGTTGGCTGATACTCAGGGGGCTGGTTAGGGTGTACAAATAAAACAAAAAAAACTCACTTTGGCAGAATGTCCTGTTTCCAGCTCCACAGCTCCTGTCCACAACACTTACGGTACCCTCTGGACACACTTACATGCACATGACCACTCCTGGCTTATCAATGGCCTCAGCAGTGACATGTGCATGCAGCAAGGAAAGAAGCTTCAGTTCTGGAACACTTTGACACGTTTTTGTTTTTTTTCTGTCTTAACACCATATCCAACTCTTTCTTCTTTCCCACCTGATAAACCAAAGTCAGCAAGTTGCCATCACAGAAACAAATCAGCAGGCAACTATTGTATATGGTTAGGCTTTATTTTACATTTAAGTGTGGCAAGATTAATTAAGAAAAAAATTGGGACAGTCAATTTAGACAGCCTAACGATTTATACACCATAAAGTCATTTGTGAAAGGCAGAGCCATGCAAACAGGGGCTATACTAGGACATTGACTCCACCATAGGTTGCTTACTGCCATTCACAAAGAATCAAATACACAAAAATCGCCCATATGCCTCTGTATGAACTTGGTACAGCTGAGCCCTATAGATATCTTTGGAGGTTGCATAGAGCAGTAATATACTTGTGTGCATGAGCCCTTAGACTGCATACATATGGCAGAGCATTAAAGACTGAAGCTGTACAGCAAACATTGTACATTATAATGCTTCTATTCAGCACTGTATTACATATATTCTTGCCCAGGAGCTGTGTCCCTGTAATGTAGCATCCAGTGGAGCATGCTGTGAAGATTTTTTTGTGGGATTTTATGTGAAATCAGGGGCACTCAGCGGTACGGTGTGGTGCAATGGCATCACTGTGTCATCTAGCACATCAGCAAAAAACAGGCTAAAGAAAAGGCAACCTGAACTTTTCCTATAGCTTGGCAGTAGTGAGTAACTAGAAGGGTTGCAGGGTCCACACTTGCAATTGGACCCTAAGCCACTTGACCCTAATGACTCCTCTCATTATATGCTTGCAATCCCTTTCATAATCAGGCAGAGCATTCCTGAATCTATCTACCTGATCATAGAGCAAACTATGCAGCCATACAGTAACAGCTCCATGGTCCTCTCGACCTCCCTACACTCATCACTATGATTTGTGCCAGGAAGAAACAGGAAGTTATAAGTAGGTCAACACTGAAGCCTGGACAGGTGAGTAACCACTTGTCCTCAGGTATTGGGCATTGACCTATCCACTGCACCCACCATGAATATAAACATTAACCCTTTCACTGCCTTAGACCACCCGGTATGCTTACATTGACCCTTTAATGCCCTTGATCACTATACATACTAAAATTATCCCCCTTACTGCCATAGACCAATAGGTATTCTGATGTTAACCCTTTCACTACTGTAGACCACAAGGGACTAAGATTAACCAATTTATTGCTCTTCACCATCAAGTATACTGAAATTAAACTTTTCACTGCTCTAGATAGTAACCTCTAGTAACCTCTTCACTGTCTTAAACCAACAAGGATGGTTTAAGACCATCGATACTGGAATAAACCCTTCACTGTCCTAGAACACCAGGAATACAGACATTAGCCCCTCTAACGCCCTATACCACCAAGGATACACAGCGTTAGAAGGAATATTGCTATGAATCTAACTTATGGTCTGCCACCAGCAGCTATGGATAGTAATTGCACATATGAGGAGGAGATCAAGCAGGTATGGATAGTAGTTTCACATATGGGGGGGAGATCAAGCACAATGGTTGGTAATTGCACATATGAGCTGGAGATCAAGCTGCATTGCTGTATTGTTTTATCAGGGCCAGGGCCCATGAGCTTTTATCTATGCATGACATATGACTGTTATGGGTATATAAATGAGTATAAGGCCAGGGTGGTATCTGGAAACTGGAATGTTAACTAATTTAGGTTTGAATTATCTGTGTTTATGTGCCACTTCTTTCCATCACTTTCACCCACATATAGATGAAACGACAAATGGGTACCTTTTACAAAGCTAAACTAATGTATATGCATAAAAAGCTATGTTATGCTAGTATACTACACCATATAATGTTCCAGCATAATACCAGTGTTATATGTGGGGTGGCAATGAAGTCTTATTGGTCACTCTCATTTTAGAAAGGTTTATAGCACTGTTACTATACCTTTCCATACACTGCTTTTCTAAATGGCCATGAGGTACTATATTACTAGAACTGACGGTATTAGTCTCTGTAATTGCACAAGTTTCTCAAAGAACATAGTCGTTCAGCACACTTCAACTGGAAATAGCTTGTAATGGGAGCCAATGAGCCTGAACATCTACATAAAGCACATAACACTAGAGGCAGCTACCTTTGCTCGTATGCTACTGCGATGAGGGACTTATTGGTATGCTTTGCTTGGTTTTTGGAACTACATAATTTATTTTAGTAAAATATAAGAAAATACTGTTAGGATTTAAGATTTATGCCAGTCCGCAAGATATGCAATTTTCAGGAACATTCACTTTAAGGTTGGGACTACATTGAGACTTTTGTAGCGCAACACTCCAACTATAGAGTGAAAATTACAGTGCAGGTAAATAGGAAAATAACAGTTTCTGTTATGTGGAACTGACTGTTTTGTGGTAATATGTATATATGGCACTAGGGGGCACTATATTCTAGTTTTCCTAAGGGTACTGAATTCACTGTAATAGCACTATTTAGCTATACACTGTGTACATTATTTACATTTACACTATGTATCTGGCCACTATATGGCACTATTAATCTAGTCATATGGGTATTGCTATGCTGACCTGTTGTTGTATTTTTCACTATTGTAAGACTTCCTTCACATAGTTTTTTGTAGTGTCTTTTTAAGCCATACCTATATCATGCTTCTGACAGAAAATGCATTAAAATGACACAAATGGATAAAAAATGCAGTTTGTAGTGCATGTTATATATCCTTACTGACTTGAAGTTAATATCTGGGCATAGCTGTTTTTGAAAAAATGTTGAAAAAACTGTTACGCATTAAACCAACATTATAGTGAAACAGATAATGTTAACATTCTGTAAGATATGGTTGGATGTTTCTGAAAAAATATAGTGTTCATTCCAAAAATGCCATATTTTTAATGTATTCATCTCCCCCCAATGAGCTCTATATCACATTTGAATTTAGACTCTTCCCATCTCTGGGATTTCCATTTTTGGATTTTCGTTTTTCACTCTTTGCCTTCCAGGTGCCAGAACCTTTTCGGTTTTCAATTCAGAGCTGGAATCAGGGCTCGTTTCTTTGTGGGGCAAGTTGTATTTTCTAATGGCACCATTTAATATTGCATATGATGTTATTGGAAGCTGGAAGCAAATTCCAAATGGGGTGGAATTGGAAAAGAAACAAAACAATTCCGCCACTGTTTTATGTTTTTCATTTTTACAGTGTTTCCTATGCGGTAAAACAGACCTGTTACCTTCTATCTCCAGGTCAGTACAATTACTGCAACACATTTGTACAGTTTTTCTTGCTTTTTAATATTTTTTAAAAATAAAAACTTAAAAAAAAATAAATTTTTCTTTGAGTGGCCATATTGTAACCCCCATAACTTTTACAAACTGAAGAAAAAGTTCAGCCTCCGGAACGTGTGAGTTCACTGCCCGCGCTGTGGACCTAAATTTGCGGTCCACAACGCATGGGCACTGACTGTGGGGCCGCCGCATTCAGATCGCAGACCCATGCGCTACTTTTTTGCGGTGCGGAGGCACAGCCAGAAACACCACGGAAGCACTACGGCGCACCTCCGTGATTGCGGACACATTGAATGCGGACACATTTGTTTACCTGCAATAATAACAATCTCTGAGGTTTTCCTCATGAATATTTGTGGGCGTAAAAAAAGACTGCCCCTTCTCTGCAAAGGGAGTGAATAAAAGTGCTGCCCTGAGTGAAATGTCTAACTGCGGGAATACTTAGCATGTTGTGTGTGTAGGACTACAAGTCGCCGCTGTACAATGACACTGCTGATACACACAGGATCTTCCCCCTACCTGTTCTTGTGCAATGATCTGCAGAAATCCTCCAGTCTGTCAACTCTGTGTCTGCAGGATGAGTTGGGCAGATCCTGTGTCTCTTCACTGCCTGCAGCTGCTCAGCAAAGCCTTCAGGCCTGAGTCTGTGCTGCTGATGGTAGAAGGGGTTTATCTTTCTAGAAGAATCCAGTGGGAGGAAGACACAGCACTGTGGTATCTCGTACACAGAGGCAGACCTGCTCCTCATCACAAATCATGTGACCCTCAGTGAAATCTGAGAAAGGAACCACTACAGATGAAGTAAGTGAATTGTAAACCCCTTACATTTGATTAGTTAGAAACATAAAAAGAACAAAAAATAACTCAGACAACCCCTTTAAAGACCAGAAGAACAAAGTAATATGCTTAGTAATAAACTGTTTGAAGACGTGACAATTTTCCATTTTTGCTTTTTTGTTTTTTACTCCCTGTCTTCCCAGAGTCATAGCTTTTTTTTTTTTATTCCCATTTCGGTAGACAGTATAAAGAATTGTTTTTTTTGCAGGAGAAGTTGCACTTTATAATGTCACCATTTGATGCAGTGGGAAGCAGAAAAAAGATTCCTAATAAGGTGGAATTTAAAAAAAAAACAAAAACTGTGCCATAGTTTTATGGGTTTCGTTATTATGGTGTTCCATATATGATAAAACTGGCATGCTCCCTTCATTCTCTGGGTCAGTAAAATTACAGTGATACTACAGTGTATACTTTTTCTTGTATTTTAATAGTGAAAAAAGGCATTTAGGTATGTGGTGGTGCATACTATTTTTATTTTTTTTCAAAAGGGGGTGATTAGCATTTTTTAGATATTTATATTATATTTATTTTTTTAAAATTTTTAAAAACTTTTTTTTTTTTACCTTTTTTAATCCCCGTTAGGAGGAATGACTATGTGATCCTCAGATCGCTTCTCCCTTACACTGCAATGAATTAGCATTGCAGTGTATTGCAGATTTGCTGTTTTCTTAATCACTACTGTAATAGCATGGAACTCTTCAGAGAGACTCATACTATTAACAAAAATGAATGGGTTCCCCGATTTCAGCGTGATGAAGCCATTCAGACCCTGGGAGTGCAGCACTCCAGGGGAAAGCTACTTCAGTTGCTGTAGTCATAATTAGCCATGTCATCTGAGGGGTTAAATGTCTGCAATCAGAGTTATCACTGATTGCAGACATTATCCCTGGGTGTCTGCTCTTTAGAACTGAAGAAACCTGGTGGCTATGACTCCCTCTGTGCTCACAAGTGTGTGCCATCTTTAAAGACCTGATCAGCCCTGTATATGCACAGCCCTGGTCATGAATGGCTTAAACCATAAAAAGCGAAGAGACAATTTTAAACAAAAAAACCCCCAAACATTTATTTTTAAAGAAACAAAAAATTAAAGATCATAAAGGTCTTGAGTAAAACGACTGGAGATATGGATGGAGGGAAGCATCCATAGTTGGGTCCCCTAAAATATTG
This sequence comes from Rhinella marina, assembly GCA_900303285.1. NCBI lineage: Eukaryota > Metazoa > Chordata > Amphibia > Anura > Bufonidae > Rhinella > Rhinella marina. Next base: position 27,164 of record ONZH01014499.1, read on the forward strand.
TTCTTTGTCTTGGTAAAATAGAGGTAGAGACATTAGCTGCACCCTCTGAGCTGGTTGTTGTGTCCCGGAGGTAACTTGGGTGGATAATGGGAGGGCAAATCATTCTGAATCTAGATTGTTCCACATAATGTAACAGATTAAAGGGCTCCTGCAGTCCAGCTTAAATGTGCAATATTTAGGATATTAGTCCTATGCACCTTTCTTGTGGCACACAACATAAGTAGGGAGCTAGACTCGTTAACAAAGTCTCCTCCAGCACCTCAGCACTATTTCTGTTGAGCTACTCAAATATAAAAACATCAGGCTGAAGGCGCCCCCTCCTTTGATGCGGAGCACCTTTGGGAGACCTCTGGTCTTGGAGATGGCTGGTTCTCAGGAGTAATGGCTGCAGAAGTGTTGGAGCTCACTACAGATGACTCCATGCACAGGGATCTCTGAACTTTCTGTTCAATTTGGGTTGCATCATCATCCAATGAATCCTTTTTGACATCCTCCACCATATTGTCAACAGTGCTGTTAAGTAATGAATATAAATAATTAGAGTTTGTGAAGATATAAATGATGGTAGTCACTTTGAGAGCCTTTCTGAGCGTGTACAGACTGCAAGACATTATTAGGCCATTGAAGCAGGAAAATGGCTGCCATGCAAGATCTGAGCTTCTGCTCTCCCCTGAAGATTAGATTATTTTCAACTTTATTGTCATTGAGCAAGTTCAATACATAGCCAATGAAACACAGCATCCAGCCAGAATACAAAAGTGAATAAAAGTTTAAAAAGAAATCTCTTGATTCCACAAAATCACAGTTTCTGGGTAAACCTCCTTTTTAACCTTTTATTGCGGCACCAATGACATCTATAGCGCCTTCCCGAAGGCAATCATTCAAACAAACTGTGATTTGGATGATCAATATCCTTTCAAATTCCCCTTGCTTGGTTCAGACATTGCTTAAGGAAAAGACTATAAATCAATGGTAACTGAACACCTAAAATACGCTGGGCAGTCTAACCACCTGTTCTAACAATTTGTGATTAATAACAGTACAACTACCAAATGATGCAGCAATACAATTTGCAGGTAGTACAACTATAGAAATCTTGGGATTTAGACTAACTCGTTTTAGCCACCTCCAAAAATGTAATCACTGCAAAGCCATTCTAACCATTGTAGTTGATTGTAGGGAGACCATGTAATATCTTCAGATATGTGAACACCTAGGGACTTAAACTCGGAAACCTGTGCCACAGCTGCTCCATTGAAACCACCCTCCTAGACCTGAATCTACCACAATTTCCTTACTTTTATCAGCATTGTGTTAGATTATTTCCTTGACACCATGTAGCCCAATTTTGTACTTCTTCTCCATACTTACACTCATTATTGCCCATGATCAGTCCAATGACCATGGTGTCATTGGCAAATCTGATTATAGAATTGCCACCAAATCAGGGACACAATCATTAGTAAGTAGAGAGTACAAAAAAAAGGACTCAATAGACAACCCTGTGGGCCATCAGTACTTAATCTGACCGATGTATAAAAATGACCAGCACCCTTTAACTTTTGAACTCAATCTGTCAAAAAATCCAAAATCCCCCTGCACAAAAAAGGCTCTGACACTGAGATACATGAGCTTGATTTTCAGCTTAGATGGATCCACCATATTAAATGCTTAGCTGAAATCAATCAACAAGAACCTGGCATATGCATCTTGAAAACCTAATAATTCCAATGGGTCTTAACATCCTTCACTCCCAACAGAAAAGAACAAAATGAATGGCTATATTTTCATCCATGCCTAAATCAGTTCAATTACTTTAGGTGGCATTTGGGAGTTAACGTAGTTTATGGTGTAGTAGGCAGTAAACATACATCAGGGTGCATTACTATGGGGTTAAAGTAGTTTACGGTACACTAGAGGGTTAATAAACTTTAGCATGTACTTAGGGGGTAAACTTAATTGAGGTTGCACTAGGGGTTGACCTAGTTTATAATGCAATAGACAGCATTCTTTATGGTGCGCTAGGACGTTAATGAACTTAAAGGGAACCTGTCATCTCCGAAACACCCCCTGAACGACAGTAAGCGTTGTATAGTGTAAGTGATGCTGAATCCGAATATGTAAGTTTTATCTTCATACTCACTTACTTTCTGACGCTGTGCTCCCACAAACCAGCAGTAAAATACATTGAGAGGACTCTTCTTTGAGTCCTCTCCATTATGTGAGTGAGCACTGGAGTCCAGTGAGTGCATTTTACTGCTGGTTTGTGGGAGCACAGCTTCAGAATGGAAGCGAGTATGAAGATAAAACTTACATATTCGCATTCAGCATCACTTACACTATACACCGCTTACTCTAGTTCAGGGGGTGTTTCGGAGATGACAGGTTCCCTTTAAGGGTGTACTAAGGAGTAAACATAGATTAGGTTGAACTAGGTGGTTAATGTAGTTTATGGTGCAATAGGCAGTTGGCATACATTGTGATGCACTATGGGGTTAACATACATTATCGTGTGATAGGGGGTTAACATACTTTAGGGTGCAATAGTCGGTTCACATACATATTTTCTAGTGGATGCAGTTACCTATTTTAGTCACTGCCCCAGGCTTACAGTCTCCCATTGGATATGATGGAGGTCACGGGAAACCTCCTACCATGACGTATCCTTGTGGACACAGTCGGGGTACAAGTGGCACTGGGTGATCCACAACTCAGCCTATCATGAACTAATGTCTGATAAATTTGGAAAGATATCACAGCAGAAAATGAACAGCAAACTGTCTTCAGCTCTTCCTGGGCTGGTCTAGACAGTTTGCTCATGGCTCAGAGGGCTATCCCTGGTGTTTCCAGGCAACAGGTCCGCAAAATGTGGATGGCATCCAGATGACTTCTATGTGCCACCTGCATTTTTTTCTTGACCCATTGACTTGAATAGGATCATGGGCCACAGTTTGTGGCCAAAAATAGGACATGTTCTATAATTTGTGGAATGGATATATGGATGTGGACAACACATGGGTGACATCTGTGTGCTGTCTGCATTTTTTGTGGACCCATTGAAATGAGTGGGAGTAAAAATCTGACACAGATCCAAACAATGGTCATGTGTAGAGATGAGCGAATCTATTCGCCGCTTCGTAGATTCGTATCGAATCTTGGAAATTTTCAGCTGCGAAGCGAATTTCTTTGGATTCGCTTCGTATTATTCGTAAATAATACGTACGGTACGTATGAAACGTACACATTCTGCGTGAGGCGGGACAATGACGATACACCCACGCAAGAGCGGGAAAGTGAAGATACGCTCCCCTCAGAACTGGAAAAAAACAGCTCGGCCCACCGGGATCTAACTGTTTTGCACGTATAGGGAGTGAAGACTCCTCCCTCAGTACTCCACCCTCCTCTGAAGTCTGAACCAGTTTAGACCAGCGCTGACCTCAGAGCAAGAGGCAAGCATCATGGCAAAAAAAACCAGCTGCGTCCAAATTGGAACGAGATGTATTTTGGAGACGACTTACCTGAACCACCACCCGCTCAAGACATCAGGGTGTCACAACTCTGCCAGAGAAACCCAGCTTCAGTGCCTGTGTCTTCCTTACCACCTGCTGAGGTTGCTGTTGCTGTGACTCGTGAGGCGTCTGGAGCGTCTGCTGTGGCTCATGCGGCTGGAACGTCTGCTTTGGCTTGTGTGGCTGGAACGTCTGCTTTGGCTCATGTGGCTGGAACGTCTGCTTTGGCTCGTGCGGCTGGAACGTCTGCTTTGGCCCGTGCGGCTAGAATGTCTTCTGTGGCTCGTGCGGCTGGAACGTCTGCTTTGGCTCGTGCGGCTGGAGCGTCTTCCCTAGGCCAGGAGATCCTTCATTGGAACACCGAAAGGGAACTGTGATTTGGTTTTCCGTTGGTAGAGGGTCTGGCTTCCTGCAGGATGATGAGGATGGAAAGGAATATTTTGTGGGCCGCAGGTTGGTGAAACGGCCGTACCTGCCACAACATCGACATAGCCTGTACGTGGGGGATCAGGTGGAGTATACCCCCATGGCGTCCCTGAAAGGCCCATTTGCGACCGTGGTTAACCTCCTTTCATAGCCTCTGGTGCCTACAACGGAACCAGAAGTGTGGCCAGATGAACCACCAGGTCCAAGACACTTGCGCTGCCTGCAGGAGTTCCCAGATGGCTTCCTTCGGTTCAGGGAAAAGCCACAGCCTCAGCCAGAGCCTCTGATTCCTGGACTGCCAGCACCACCACCACCACCACAGTCCTTACAGCTGGGTCATCTGACCACATTATAGGTCACCTTCCAATCCACGGTGGTCCACCAATACCAGCTGCCGTGGAAGATGAAGTCAACAGCAGCCAGGGAAGCTGGGGCTTCTTTCCTGGATGCAACCTTTCTGGAACCGCTGCAGCCGGAAGTCCTTACCCTTGCTGTCCCGGCAGGAGCATCCGGAAAAGCGAAAATGGTGTCACGCTACAGTGTGGGTGGGGAAACTCCACACCGAGCACACACCAAAACACTACAGTGAGTTGAGGACCGGATCAGGAGGTAAGAAGCCAGTGGCAAGGAATACCACTGGACCAAGTGCACTGAAAATACCAGGAACCTAATCCAGAGGGCAGAAACCCAGTGAGCCCTGTTCTTCACAGAGCCCCAGATGGTAGGGATGCACTTATCCAGAACTCACTGGCTGCACCTCCAGGATGGTCCCGGTGCACCTGGCAACTTACCTGCTGATACTGCTGGAAGAAGCACCAGCAGCCCACACACCAAAGACTGGAAACAAGGCTCATGTACTGGAACCTGAACACCTAACAGGGCTCAGTACACACAACACACCCAGGATCCAGCTCACCAGCAACAACTCACAGTTTCGCTGTTCCCTCTCTGGGGAACCCTGGAGCCCTCTCACCGAAGGCACATACATACAGGGGATGTCTGGACTCCATGTCAGTAGACACATGGCAGTCACAGACCAAACACCCACCCAGAACATAAACCACACACCACATAACCGGGATAAGAGAAGGGGATGAGAAGACCTCGGGAAGACCTTGATGACATATTAGATGGCCACAAGGACTGGGCAGATGGAATCCCAGGAAAGGTGCATAGCTCCAGCACCAACGGAGGCTGAAGCACTACTAACCCACCAGGCTAGCAACAACAGAATAAAAGCACCTAGTGACCACACCCAGGTCAATATGTTAACCCCATGAGCACCACACCGGGAAGAAGGGAAGTATACAATAAGAAGGGAACATACCAGCAACCAAAACTACACGTTGCCCCTGGCAGCTAGCAACCACGGCATACCACCGCAGCCAGAATGCCAGGACACAAACATGAGCAACATGGAAGCCGTGTCACGGAGAACAACCGAGACCGTGACACCACCAATTTACATGCTGGCCCCAACCAGCATACAACCACATCCGGTATACCAGGGCACAAACATGAGCAACATGAAACACGTGTCACGATAACCACACGGTATGTGACAAATGGCTGCTGCGTGCGTCACCACCACCCGGACCCGGTCAAGTCCAAATTCATGAAGAAGAGGGCACTGGAGTTCCACCATCACAGCGAGCATGGCCTACAAGAGGCAGGAGCGTCCTCTGATGAGCTTCAGCAGCAGCTCGAGCAAGGAGGAATTCAAGTCCCTCATATGAGGAACCCAACTACTGGACTCCCCCCATTCTGCAGAAATTTCCCTGTTGTGCCGAAGTACACCTATTTTCCTTTTTACCCCCTTCTCAGGTTATTTGGGAGCCCCCGTGGCAGAAAGGGTTCTCTATGTGCTGCTTTTTAATGTAATGTATTGCCCCCGTTTGACTCTCACCCAGCTGGAGTGGACATGGCTGTCAGTCAAGACTCCCCCCATTCTGCAGAAAAGTCCCAGTTGCGCCTAAGCGCGCCTATTTTCCTTTTTACCCCCTTCTCAGGTTATTTGGGAGCCCCCTTTTCCAAAAGGTTTCTCTATTTGCTGCTATTCTCTATTATCCATGTGGATTACACATTACCTGTTTGGATTACAATTTTACCTCACGTGGATTACAATTGAATTTTGGAATATGTGTTCCAGACAGACAGTGTTTTATCATGCCAACTAGGATCCATAAAGAGAGACTCAAACGTATATCTGAGCCTTTTATGCTTGCAAATGTGAAATTGATTGGACTAAAATGTTTGCATATTATGTCTTTGCTGTATTTTAGCTACACTGTTTTTAATGGTTCAGCACTTTAGCCCATTGTGTGCATTCTTTTTCTGGTATTGCAATGTGTCCTATTATGCACTTATTGTACAGTGTTTTAGTAAATTATTCTCTTATTGATAGCTAGCAGCAGTGAGCACCTTATTTTTCTAGTTCATATGGACTGCCTCTAAAGATTGTACGCCGCGGCCTAGCCTCAACTACGCTGACTGTACGTACGTAATTTGGGCAGGAATGTTCGCAAAAAAGGTGTTTTTACGACTAGATTCGATGAATAAGTTCGTTTAAATACGAATCTTGTTAGAAATTCGGCAAATATTCGGCGAAGCAAGTTTTGAATGATTCGCTCATGTCTAGTCATCTGCATGAAGCTTAACACAATCTGATATTTTACATTTCCTTCTGCATATAAAGTTTATAGAGCTAAAACTTTGATACGTATGTGATGTGCCTCAATATCAGGATATTCTCTGTCAGATTTGTCACAATCTAGCACTGTCAAGATACTGCAGCAAATGGCTGAATTGTTGAATTACTGCTGTTTCAACTGTGAAATATGAAACATGCCAGAACAATCACAACTCTAAATAGCTCCAAGGTGATGCTGGTTTCATTGGCCTCATCTTGTCAAATGTCTGTGAACATGTGGCTCTCGGTGGATTTCAATGCATGCTCGCAATGCAGTGGTATTAATATCGCTTTATGAAGTGTCATTCTCCTAGTTAGTATGGAGAACGATCGGCCACAGCAGAGAATGGAAAGTAGCCGTTTTTATTTCTTTTGGGCTAGCTATGGATGTGATGCCTAGAGCTTCCAACAGACTCGTTTGCACACAAAATATCATCAGGGAAATCATTTTTGACTTAGCTCTGTTAGCACTAGCAGGTGTTGCTGGAAGATTGTGTAGAAAAGGAACTTGAGAGGCAGAAGACTGATGGTCAACGGGGATATATAACTCCAAATCGAAATGTCTATGACAAAGCAAGCTATTCTGAAGCATTCTTCTCTTGCTGCAGAGACATGTAGTATAGAGTGTGCTGCATTGGGATAGTGCAAAATGGCAGGTGCATTTATATTGAGGTCTTATATTAATGTAATTATACAATAGGGGAAGCCAGTGCAGGCCATTTAGCTGAGGATTCTGGGTAATGTATTCTCAGATGTAGAGGCGGCACAAAGTTTGATTTTCTTGGAAATTAGAAAGTATTAAATGTGAAAGTGTTAAAGCAACCCTCTAGTTCAAGGATAAAAAAAAACATTAATGAACAAGCTGAACACTTACATGGTGACCTCTTTTTCATTTTTTAGTTACAGATCTGGCAATTCACAAGCTCCTCTTCTATCATCTAAGATAGCTACACTGCATGCATTGGTAGCCCAAGATAATTCCTGCTGCCCTCAAATTGGCCAGCACTGCTCACATAAGCGCATGGCTGGACACTTAGGCAGGGGCTTAGGCTACAAAATGAACCAGGTGATATGAGAAGCAATGTGGCCATCTTGGATGGAAGAAGAGAAACTCAGGAATTGGCAGATGTGCAGCTGAAAAGATGACCAGGAGGGCATCATCTCAGTGGTCTGTTCATTCCCCGGTTAATGTTACTTTTTTGTCTTGAAATGATTGGTCACATTTAAGGGTTTTTTCCATCTTAGATCTTTATAGCATATTTACAGGATGCTTGGAATGAAGAGGTGGCCTCACATAAATGACTCTCTCTCTCTCTGTTCATTTCCATTGGACTTCTGAAAACAGCCAAACAATTTTGCCCAGTTGTTTTCAGAACTTCCATAGAAGTGAACATAGAGAGCTCTTGCATGGTCAGCTCTCTATTTACAGCGGCCTGGGGGTTTGGTCTAGAGATGAGAGGTGGGACATCGAGCTATCAAACACTTATGGCATATGCAGTGGATAAATAAATGTCTATGATGAGAATCATATTATAGGTAGGCTAATGTTTCCAGAATACAATAGGGCAATGGTGGAAAAATGAAATTCTTTGAGGTTAAACATCTGGGCTTCATACAGTAAAATAGTCAGAGCATCCTGGGTTTTCTCTTACATATCACATCTTCCATGTGGTAAACCATTATTCACATTTGGTGGGAAACTGAGAGACAATACTTTGGGGAAGGAGATATATTCATATTGAGATATAAAGATCAAAAACATAGTAGTCCCCTATAGGAAAAAGGAAGAAGGAATGATGTGACCTTTAGGCATGTTTTCAGTTTTATACAATTTGGTGGGTCTTCTGGGTACAGTACAGAAAATTAATTGATGCCCATGAAATCATTGGCTCCAAATTTATATACTGTATCTGTACTTATTAACTTCTTATTAACTAGGGCCCATTCATTTAGTATAAGAGTGTGATTCCTATTTCATTGACAACTAATTAGTCTGAGCTGGCCGGCCTTAACGCGGTCAACAGACAGAGCTTGTTTTATGAGAGCCTGTATCCGTGGCTAAAATGAAGATATGTAAAGTACTGTAAATCACAATGTGTACTGCTGATGGATTCTCAGGGTAGTTGCAGTCCTAGTGGGTTTTGAAGAGACTAATTTCAATAAGTTATTTGTTACATGCAATTCTTTTAAACAACATACCATCTTCTAGAGAATCTGTTATTAAAGAAATTTAGTATAGAATGACCACTTCATTAATTTTATTGAAATGCTTTGTTAATGAACCTCAAAGCTGCTATAATAGATATATAATAGATAAATGTTACAGAGGACCTGTCACCTCTCCTGACGTGTCTGCATAGCAACTACTTGCATCCCCCCTTGTAATAACAATTCTGGAGCATCTGGAACATAGACTATATGGGCGAGATTTATCAAAACTGCTGCAAAGGAAAACGGGCTTACTGAAAAAACAGATTCTGTCAAAGGAGCGCTGAAAAATGAAAGGTGGAATCTGACTGATTGCTGTGGTCAACCAGTTTTCATAAATCTCCCCCTGTTATGACCAGCGGGTGAGAACCCGCTTCCCCATATGACAACGTCCACTGAGGGCAATGTCTAAGCACACCCCTCATTCTTCAAAGGATACCTCTGATGGTGAGAAGAGACTTTCCAGAGGGGTGTACCAGGTACTGCCTCAGAGGGGAATTAGAACACAAGGGAATCGAGACCAGATAGTGAACCCACTGGACTGACCTCCAGGTGACACAATACACTCAGTGGATGCTGGGAGGCCAGAGGCTGATCAGATGAAAGCATAGTCAGGGTACGAAGGCAGAAGTCAGGGCAGGCAGCAGTCAGGCAAAGTCCATAAACAAAGATCAGGGTTAGGGCAGGCGTCAATCAGGCAAAGACTGTAAAACGTAATCTGAAGTCAGCTACACAGAATGACAAGAACCAACAGAACACCTTTGCTCAAACAGGAAATTAGAAAAGCTAGGAACCGAAGTTGCTCTAGCACCTTCCTGTAGAATGAGGTGCCTTTAAATACCTCCTACAGACCAGCTACTGGCAGGGCAAGGGAGAAGAGACACACCCACATACACCCTAAATACACACAAGGAACTCTGAGCCAGAGAGAAATGCTGGTGGCAGGAGCACAGACCACAGCAATGAACCCCGCTGCCTGCCCCTGTCAACATGGCGTGCAGCAGTAGGAAGGAGGACAGAATCACAGGTACGGGGAGCTGGGCTAACTCCCCCTATGTTGTGATTTCCTCAATTTTCCTGCTACAAGTTATGAGTGAATTGTCAATAGTTTGCAATGAAGGTCTAGCTGGGTGTTACCAGTTGGGGATGTGTCCCTCCACAGTCTGACACTGGCAGCACGGATTGGATAATGTCACACTGTCAAGGGAAACACACACAGTTGGTAACATCCATGTGGATCTTCATTGCAAAGTGCTAGCAATTAATTTGTAACTTCAACGAGGAATCATTTGTGGATGTCACAACATAGAGAATAGATGCTCCAAAATTGTTATTACATGAGCATGCAAGTAGTCACTAAAATGTCAGAGGTGATAGGTTCTCTTTAAGGAAGACTAAGCATACTACAGTAAAAAAAATGTTGATCAGGTATTAGATATAATAAAAAAAATGTAGTTATTAGAGATGAGCGAGCATGCTCGTCCGAGCTTGGTGCTCGTTCGAGCATTAGGGTACTTGTAAGTGCTCGCTGCTCGGACGAGTATCTCGCCATGCTCGAGGAAATGGCAACTTCCGCATCGTGCTTTTTAGGCGCCTAAAAACACAGCCAATCACAAGCCAGGAGACTCTGCGGTACACCCAGCATCACGTGGGGCCCTTACATGTCGATAGCAGGGGTTGGCTGGCCTGATCAGGTGACCCTGGAATATACTACCGACTGGCAGCGGTGCTCGGCTCAGATGCCATCTGGATGTCTGGATGGGATAGAGCTGCTGCGTTTCAGGGACAGTGTTAGGGCCTGCATTTAGTTCTCTGTTAGGCAGGGATCACCCACAAAGAACCCAACAGCCCTTCTAAGGGCTAGAAGACATTTTTTTTTTTTTTGTCACTTGGCTGGCTGGCACTAGTAGTGCAGCTATCGCCATGTATAACCCCCTTTTAATTTTTTTATGTTATATCTCAGTGATACAAATCCATTGTACATAGCAGTGTGGAACCATTCTGTGTGTCACAGTTCAGTACACTCACTATTTTCTGTCCAGGTGACACTTTCTGTATGTCACCGAATACAACCAAGTCATTTGCTGCAACCAAGTCACGTGTATGGCTTCATCCCAAAAATCTCTGTGCGACATTTGTCTGGGTCGCAGTCTAAATAGCTACCGTCAGTAGGGTGTCAGTTAGCTCTACGATAGTTTCTGCACGTCACATTCCCAAAAAAACAAAAATCCAAAACAAAATATAGAAAAAAAATTAGTTTTTTTGTTGTTTTAGCTGAGTGATACAAATCCATTTCACACAGCTGCGTGTAACCATTCTGTGTGTCACAGTTTAGCACACTCACTCCAAACCGTATATTCTGTCCAGGTGACACTTTCTGTACGTCACTGAATACAACCAAGTCATTTGCTACCTGTCACGTGTAAAGCTTGATCCTAAAAATCTCTGTGCGACATTTGTCTGGGTCGCAGTCTAAATAGCCACCGTCATTAGGGTGTCAGTCAGCTCTACGATAGTTTCTGCACGTCAAGTTCCCAAAAAACAAAAATCCAAAACAAAAGATAGAAAAAAAATTAGTTTTTTTGTTGTTTTAGCTGAGTGATACAAATGCATTTCACACAGCTGCGTGTAACCTTTCTGTATGTCACAGTTCAGCACACTCTTTCCAATCCGTATTTTCTGTCCAGGTGACACTTTCTGTACGTCACCGAATACAACCAAGTCATTTGCTACCTGTCACGTGTAAAGCTTGATCCTAAAAATCTCTGTGCGACATTTGTCTGGGTCGCAGTCTAAATAGCCACCGTTAACAGGGTGTCAGTCAGCTGTATGATAGTTTCTGCACGTCACGTTCCCAAAAAAACAAAACTAAAAAAAAAAATATTAAAACAAAAGATAGAAAAAAAATTAGTTTTTTGTTGTTTTAGCTGAGTGATACAAATCCATTTCACACAGCTGCGTGTAACCTTTCTGTGTGTCACAGTTCAGCACACTCACTCTGATCCGTATATACTGTCCAGGTGACACTTTCTGTACGTCACAGAATACAACCAAGTCATTTGCTACCAATATCATCTACAGCTTGATCCAGAAAACTCTCTGTGCGACATTTGTCTGGGTCGCAGTCTAAATAGCCACCGTTAACAGGGTGTCAGTCAGTTCTACGATAGTTCCTGCACGTCACGTTCCCAAAAAAACAAAATTTAAAAAAAAATATAAAAAAACAAAATTAAAAAAAATTAGTTTTTCAGTTGTTTTAGCTCAGTTATACAAATCCATCTTACTCAGCTGCGTGTAACCTTTCTGTGTGTCACAGTTGAGCACACTCGCTCCCATCCGTATATACTGTCCAGGTGACACTTTCTGTACGTCACAGAATACAACCAAGTCATTTGCTACCAATATTATCTACAGCTTGATCCAGAAAACTCTCTGTGCGACATTTGTCTGGGTCGCAGTCTAAATAGCCACCGTTAACAGGGTGTCAGTCAGTTCTACGATAGTTTCTGCACGTCATGTTCCCAAAAAAAAAAAAAAATTTTAAAAAATTTGTTTTTCAGTTGTTTTAGCTCAGTGATACAAATCCATTTTACTCAGCTGCGTGTAACCTTTCTGTGTGTCACAGTTCAGCACACTCGCTCCGATCCGTATATACTGTGCAGGTGACACTTTCTGTACGTCAGAGAATACAACCAAGTCATTTGCTACCAATAACATCTACAGCTTGATCCAGAAAACTCTCTGTGCGACATTTGTCTGGGTCGCAGTCTAAATAGCCACCGTTAACAGGGTGTCAGTCAGTTCTACGATAGTTTCTGCACGTCACGTTCCCAAAAAAACAAAATAAAAAAAAAAATATAAAAAACAAAATATAAAAAAAAATTAGTTTTTTTGTTGTTTTATCTCAGTGATACAAATCCATTTTACTCAGCTGCGTGTAACCTTTCTGTGTGTCACAGTTCAGCACACTCGCTCCAATCCGTATAATCTGTCCAGGTGACACTTTCTGTACGTCACTTAATTCTACCAGACTGAACAAGTTTGTGGGTTTCAGTACACCAGGCCCGTTTAATTTTTTTTTTAAATATCATACACTTATATACAAAAAATGTTGAACCCCAGGGCTAAGGGTCGAGGACCAGGGTGTGGGTGTGGGCATTCAATTACTGCAGGGGGCAGAGGCCGTGGTCCTGGGCAGGGTGAGACATTACCTGCTGATGAGGGAGCTGTGGAACGCCGCAGAGCTGCACTCCCTAGCTTCATGTCTCAACTTACAGGGACACGTGGTAGAGGACTGTTGAAACCACAACAGTGCGAACAGCTGATGTCGTTGATTGCGGACAATGCTTCAAGTAATTTGTCCACCAGTCAGTCTTCCACGCAGTCCACCCACGTTACCCAAGGGAGCACTCCTATGGCTCCTCCACCTCAACCTCCTTCCCCCCAGTCCAGGAAAATTTGGAATGCGATCCGGCATACTCTCAGGAACTGTTTTCTGGACCCTTCCCAGAGTCACAAACTACTTCTCAGGTTTCTGCTGACCTCGTTCCCGATGCCAAAGTTTTCCAACTGTCGCAGTCTGTGGGTGATGATGATGATGATAACAATGTTGACTTAGTGGAAGACGTTTGTAAAGAGGTGTCGGACGATGAGGAGACATGGTTGTCAGACAGTGGTGAAGTTGTTGTTAGGGGAGGAATTCCGAGGGGGGAGCAGACTGAGGAATCGGAGGATGACGAGGTGACTGACCCAAGCTGGGTTGATATGCCGAGTGAAGACAGTGCTTCTGAGGCGGAGGCGAGTGCTGCACCAGAACAGGTTGTAAGAGGCAGTGGTGTGGCCAGAGGGAGAAGCAGGGCCAGAGCTGGTGCATCAGCAGCCACTGTTTCACGTAGTGAAGCTCCCGTGGCGAGGCCTAGATGTTCGCAAGTCTGGAAGTTCTTTAAAGAAAGTGAGGATGACCGACGGACTGTGGTGTGCAACCTGTGCCACACCAGGATCAGCAGGGGTGCCACCACTACTAGCCTAACCACCACCAGCATGCGCAGGCATATGAGTGCTAAACACCCCACTCAATGGAACCAAGGCCGTTCACCACCTCCTGCGGGTCACACCACTGCTCCTTCCCCTGTGTCACTCGCTGCCTCTGCTAGTCAACCCCCTGCGTCACTCGCTGCCTCTGCTAGTCAACCCCCTGCCCAGGACCCCGGCACGAGCGCCTCCCGCCGGAAAACCACACCTTCGCCTCCACGATCCTCCACAGTGTCCACCAACGTGTCCCAGCGCAGCGTTCAGCTGTCTTTACAGCAGACGCTGGAGCGCAAGAGGAAATACAGTTCCATCCACCCACATGCCCAAGCCCTCAACGTCCACATCTCCAAATTGCTTAGCCTGGAGATGCTGCCCTATAGGCTGGAAGAGACCGAGGCCTTTCGCAATCTCATGGCGGTGGCTGCCCCTCGGTATTCGGTCTCCAGCCGCCACTATTTTTCCCGATGTGCCGTCCCAGCTCTACACCAGCACGTGTCACAGAACATCATCCGTGCCCTGACCAACGCTGTTTCTGAGAAGGTCCACCTAACCATGGATACGTGGACAAGTGCTGCCGGGCAGGGACACTATATCTCACTGACGGCACATTGGGTTAACTTGGTGGAGGCTGGGACCGAGAATGACCCTGGGGCCGCTCATGTACTGCCCACACCGAGGATTGCGGGGCCTACCCCGGTCACAGTCTCTCAGACGTACTATGCCTCCTCCTCCTCCGACCCCTCCTCCTCCTCCACCGAATTACCATCTGTGGGCACGGCGCCTTCAGTCGGTAGCTCTAGGCGCAGCAGCAGTGCCGTGGGAAAGCGCCAGCAGGCGGTGCTCAAACTGCTGAGCTTAGGTGACAAAAGGCACACCGCCCAAGAGCTGTTACAGGACATCACGGCGCAGACCGATGTGTGGCTGGCACCGCTGAACCTCAAGCCAGGCATGGTTGTGTGTGACAACGGGCGTAACCTGGTGGCGGCTCTGCAACTTGGCAGACTGACACATGTGCCATGCCTGGCACACATGTTCAATCTCATAGTTCAGCGGTTCCTCAAGCCATAACCCAATCTGTTTGATTTGCTCACCAAGGTGCGCCGCATCTGTGCGCATTTCCGCAAGTCCACCACAGATGCTGCCACTCTCAGGGCAGCGCAGCACCGCCTACAACTGCCCGCTCACCGACTGTTGTGCGACGTGCCCACGAGATGGAATTCAACATTAAACATGTTATCCAGAGTTTACCAGCAGCGCAGAGCGATTGTAGACTGCCAGATGTCAATTTACACCAGAACTGGTAGTCAGGTCAGTCAGATTCCTCAAGTCTACAATGAGGAGTGGACGTGGATGTCTGATATCTGCCAGGTGTTGAGCAACTTTGAGGAGTCAACACAGATGGTCAGCGGCGATGCCGCCATTATCAGCCTCACCATCCCGCTGCTTTGCCTGTTGAAAAACTCACTGCTCAGCATCAAGTCGGATGCTTTGCGCTTGTCACAAGAGACGGAGGAGGAAGATACGTCTCTTGATAGCCAGAGCACCCTCCGGTCTGTTTCTCAGCGCGTATCAGAGGAGGGGGATGAGGATGAGGAGGAAGAGGAGGAGAATGTCGG
The DNA here is from genome assembly GCA_900303285.1 of Rhinella marina. Classification (NCBI taxonomy): domain Eukaryota; kingdom Metazoa; phylum Chordata; class Amphibia; order Anura; family Bufonidae; genus Rhinella; species Rhinella marina. Next base: position 42,643 of record ONZH01014499.1, read on the forward strand.
CGAGACAGTAGAGGGTACCAGTGCTCAGTCCTTAACTCTTGAGCGTGTATGGGCTGAAGAGGAGGACTTGGAGGAGGAGGAGGAGGAAATGGAGAGTCAGGCCAGTGAGGAGAGGGAATTCTTGCGTGTTGGGACTCTGGCGCACATGGCAGACTTCATGTTAGGCTGCCTATCCCGTGACCCTCGCGTTAGAAGAATTTTTTCAAACACCGATTACTGGGTGTTCACTCTCCTGGACCCACGGTACAAGCAGAACCTTTCCACTCTCATCCCTGCAGAGGAAAGGAGTATGAGAGTGAATAGATATCAACAGGCCCTGGTGCACAAGCTGAAACAATTCTTCCCATCTGACGCCGCTAGCGGCAGAGGGCATGGTTCTGTGGGCCAAGTAGCGGGGGAGAGGAGGCGAGCAGGCAGCTTGTCCAGCACTGGCAGGGGAACGTTCTCCAAGGCCTTTGCCAGTTTTATGTCACCCCAGCAAGACACTGACGCTTGCTTATTAAAATGAACAAAGCCTGGATTTCACCGGAATTCAAATCTCCTCCGGGGGAAAGCAGCTAAAGATTTAAATAACTTATGTATCCGATTCCTCTTCTCTACTCCTCCTCCTACTCCTCCTCCTCCTCCATATCGTCTTTGCCTAACGCTGACCCAAAAAACGCCATTTTTTAGAGGTCCAACTGGCACTCTTTTAGCACAATTTTTCAGGAGGGCCCCCTACAGGCCCTCTATTCAAACAATTTTTCCAGAGGTCCACCTACAGGCCCTCTCTTCAAACAATTTTTCAGGAGGGCCCCCTACAGGCCCTCTATTCGAACAATTTTTCCAGAGGTCCACCTACAGGCCCTCTCTTCAAACAATTTTTCAGGAGGGCCCCCTACAGGCCCTCTATTCAAACAATTTTTCCAGAGGTCCACCTACAGGTCCTCTCTCCAAAAATTTTTTCCGGAGGTCCACCTACAGGCCCTCTCTTCAAACAATTTTTCCAGAGGTCCACCTACAGGCCCTCTGTCCAAACAATTTTTCCGGAATTCCACCTACAGGCCCTCTCTCCAAACAATTTTTCCGGAGTTCCACCTACAGGCCCTCTCTCCAAACAATTTTTCCGGATGTCCACCTACAGGCTCTCTCTCCAATTCCAGTTTCCAGTTTTATTTGCGCAAACTGCATACATTTTTATTTTTGGGATAGGTGTGAAAAATAATATTACTTGCAAATCTATATTGCCCAACATTGGATACGGTAGCAAGTAGAAGACCAAACACATGCTGCCCACAGGGTTCCGCAAATTCCTGGTCCACCCGCAAATTTCTTGTCCACAATGTCAAGGAGGTCGAGGTTCTGTGGATGAGCAACAAGTCCTTCTGTACTGAAATCGCCGACAAAGTCTCCATCTAAGAACCTACAGACCATTGTGGAGAGAGCGGCACAGCTCACCATCAAAGTGACAAACCCCAACGCCAGACTGCGCAGAGAAGATAACGAATAAATATCTCTGTGGTTACTTTTGCTAAATAAAAGTTAAATAAACCCCCCAAAAAATTCATCTGTTCCTGTGCCTGATCCACCCAAGTTGAATCTGTCCCATCATGAGAAAGTCCCCCCAAGGAGTCCCCACTGTAACTTGCTTCCCATACAACTACCTCACCCCCCGACACCTGTGTCTCGCCATTGTCCACCACCTCCTCAGACAACACTGGTAAATCCCCACTGTCAGCACACGGAAACAGCAAAAGGTCTTGCGAATTAGGGCAGAGAATGTTCTGGGCTAGCACATCAGGGAAGGGGTGACTATGGGGTTCCAGGGAGTACGTGACCACATGCAATATCCATCTAAAAAGTCATGCCACACTTGATCAATCTCATAATTTACGACTGTACCGGTTGATGCTAAATTTTTAAGTTGGGGTCCTGTGTCGTCATTCTAACTCCATCCGGCTGTTGTCACCACCACACACGCTAGCCCAGGGGGCACTCCTCTGGCTCTTCCAGCTCAACCTCCTTCCCCCCAGCCTGCCCCCCCACCTACAGGCCCTCTCTCCAAACAATTTACGTCTTTGTCCTATCTTTCTCTCTCTCCAAACCATTTTTCCGGATAGCTGCCATATACGGTTTTAAACTGAGTAGTATACATACCACACTTGATCAAGCTCATAATTGACAATTGTACCGGTTGATGCTAAATTTTTAAGTTGGGGTCCTGCGTTGTCATTCTAAATACATCCGGCTGTTATCACCACCCACACGCTAGCCCGGGGGGCACTCCTCTGGCTCTTCCAGCAAAACCTCCTTCCCCCTCACCTACAGGCCCTCTCTCCAAACAATTTACCCGGGTAGGGGGACATATTAGATATTGTACTGATTTTTAATTGCCTCCTGCGATAGACAGGAATTGAACCCGGATCAACTGCTTGGGAAGTAGCTATGCTCACCACTATACCACCAGCAGCCACAGCAACTGATAAGAACAGATACTAAACTTGATTTCAGCTGCAGTGCCAGCATGAGCAGTGGTGTCACCTGCAGGCGGTGATGGACCTTCGTTGCACCTAGTTGGGTGCTTCCCTAACATGTGATGGGTATTTGCCTCGCCTTTCTTGGTCTGGGTGAGCACAATTGCCATGAGGGTAACCACCAGGCTGTTGCCTGAGAATTTGGGGTAATGGTGGGATTAGGCAGCCTCAGAGGCATCCATGCATGCTGCCCCTGCTGTTTCCTGTCCATTTCCGTGGTGTTTCCATCATTTTCTGAGGTTTCCAGGTTTTCACCCAGCCTTCCCTAGGCAGAGCCTTGGTCCCCTGCAAAAAATGCTCGAGTCTCCCATTGACTTCAATTGGGTTCGTTACTCGAAACGAGCACCCGAGCATCGGGAAAGGTTCGACTCGAATAACGAGCACCCGAGCATTTTAGTGCTCGCTCATCTCTAGTAGTTATCTATATATAACTTTTTATTGCACAGAGGTCATAAAAGGTTCACTTTTGGTTTCCTCTTTGAGCAGGCACTAGCCTACTTTTGCAGGCATACCATAGTCCATGGTTAAGCTTTTCTCCATATACAGCAATTAAAGGTCATTGAACAATTTTGCAGTTTAATGTATTTCTTTAGACATGACCTGGAGTGATTTAAAATTGTACCACTTATTATTGGTTGACCAAGGATTCGCTAGTGTGATTGGACTCCTACAATATGTACTGTATTATTAATGTTAATATAATTTAGTTAGACTTCCTGGATAAATTTAGATCAAAACAGAATCTACAGAGTTTCTGGAAACTCATATCTCAATAGGTACCATTACTTACCTAGCAATATAAAAAATGAAAATCCAGTACTGCTTACATAGCTGTAAATATGTATTAGATGTAGGTATTGAGGAATTGTCTTAACTTTTGAGTCTTTTTTCTTCATTCACCCTGTGACATCACAGACCCAGAAACTGGTTTCTTTCCTTCGGCTGGGCACTTTGTTGGAGTGATTAGTGGATGTAATTATATTCAGGTCTACCTAAAGAATGTCTAAGCTCTCCGTCTGCAGTTAAAAGCACATTTACACATTTTATCTAGTGCTACAAGAGTTTTTTTAACATTGTTTACCAGCTGGATATTTCAGCACAAAAAAACTTACAACTAGACATGAGCGAATCAATCAAAATTCGCTTTGCCGAATATTCGCCGAATTTCTGACAAGATTTGTACTTAAACGAATTTATTCGGTCGAATCTACGTTAAAAAACACAAGTACAGTAAGCATTGTTAAAAGTACGCAATACGTAAGCATTAGCATACAAAAGTGCGTCCGAATCCTTAGCGTACCTTTGACGCGCGAATGCGTCATACGCACAAGGCTAGGCCACGGCGTACAGTCTTTAGAGGCAGTCCATGTGAGCTAGAAAAATAAGGTGCTCACTGCTAGTTATCAATAAGTGAATAATTTACTAAAAACACCGTACAATAAGTGCATAATAGGACACATTGCAGTACCAGAAAAAGAATACACACAATGGGCTAAAGTGCTGAATAGAGATGAGCTAGCATGCTCGTCCGAGCTTGGTGCTCATTCGAGTATTACAGTACTCGCAAGTGCTCTCTGCTCGGACGAGTATCTCGCCATGCTCGAGGAAATGGCATCTCCCGCATTTTGAATTTTTGCCGCCTATAAACTCAGCCAATCACAAGCCAGGAGACTCTGCGGTACACCCAGCATCACGTGGGGCCCTTACATCCCGATAGCAGGGGTTGGCTGGCCTGATCAGGTGACCCTGGAATATACAATTGACTGCCCGCGGTGCTCGGCTCAGATGCTGTCTGGATGTCGTTAGGGACAGAGCTGCTGCGTTTCAGGGAGAGTGTTAGGGCCTGGATTTAGTTCTCTGAACCCAACAGCCCTTCTAAGGGCTACAATACTTTTTTTTTGTCTCCTGGCTGGGCTGGCTGGCACTAGTAGTGCAGCTATCGCCATATATAACCATTTTTTTTATTGTTTTATCCATTTCATACAGCAGTGTGGAACCATTCTGTGTGTCACAGTTCAGCTGTCCACTCACCACAAACCACAATCCGTATTTTCTGTCCAGGTGACCCATACTGTACGTCACGTAATCAAATACGGTCTTTTGCTTTCACTGATACAGGTACATTACAAAAATCTCTGTGCGGCATTTGTCTGGGTTGCAGTCAAAATAGCCACAGTCAGCAGGGGCTGAGTTTGCTCTCTGATAGTTTCTGCACGTCACGTTAAAAAAAATATATATATAAAAAAAAATATATAAAAAATAGTTTTTTTGTTGTTTTATCTCAGTGATACAAATCCATTTCATACAGCTGTGTGGAACCATTCTGTGTATCACAGTTCAGCTGTCCACTCACCACA
>ONZH01014500.1:0-13158 GCA_900303285.1 Rhinella marina
GGGAGAAAAAATGTCTAGATAAAAGGATCGTCCGAATCGGTGTTTACAAAAGAGCTGGATCCGGCGGCTAGAAAGATATTCGCGGATCTCCTGGGCGAGGAGAGAGCAAAATTTTTTTGAGAGGATACACCGATCCCTACGTCCCGCACCCAAACAAGGAGAACCACCGAGGGATCTTATATGCGGGCTACTGAGTTTTAGAGACACCGCGGCCATCTTGCAGGCTTCTCACGACAAAAATGACTTAAGGTACGATAACTCCTCGATTCTCCTCTTTCAGGATGTGGCCCCATCAACATTGGCTAAACGCCATGCCCTTAAACCGCTCACTGATCACCTAAGAAACCTAAAGATATTATATAGGTGGCTATTTCCATTTGGGCTCACTTTTGCCAAAAACGGGCGCCGCTGTGTAGTTCGCATTCCTCAAGATCTGGAGGCAGCTTGGAACATCCTGGACATCCCGCCACTGCCCATAGATCCCTGGCTTCCAGTTGATATTATCTATCCAAGTTACCACAATTACCAACCCTGGAGCCCTGGGAGGTAGTCTCCAAACATAAGGCACCTAATAGCAAGAGGCGCCTAGAGTGACTTGCAACTTTTCTCTCTTGCCTCTCTAGTTCCATTACTTACTAAGTGGGAAATATTGTCTCCTAAACATTGTGTGCACACATGCACCTCTTTACTCTGTTTGAGGCTATATTTTATTTTCTTTGCCTTTTGTCCTCTGCTCGTTAGAGTTAAGGGTGGGTTCACATCAGCGTTATGCTTTCCGTTTGTGTTTTCCGTTATAACATGGTTATAACGGAAAATAACGGAAACCATAAGACGGAAGTCAAAACGGAAGCCTTTAGAGGCTTCCGTTTTGATCCGTATAATAGAAGCCTATGAGTCATAACGGATCCGTCTGAGTTCCGATGCGAACGGAAAACAAAGTCTGTCGACAGGACTTTGTTTTTCCGTTGCATAACGGGAACCAGGTCCGTTATGATTTCATAGGCTTTATATGACGATTTAAAAACGGATGCCCTAAAGGCTTCCGTTTTTGACTTCCGTCTTTATGGTTTCGTTATTTTCCGTTATAACCATTTTAACGGAAAACACAAACGGAAAGCATAACGCTGATGTGAACGAGCCCTAATGGAGATATTTTGTGAGACTAACTAAGTGTCATTAGTATTCTCTGGACCTATAGATTGGACATACGTATCTACAAGTATCTGCCTTCAGCTCAGACACGACACCAGTGTTCGGTGAGGATTTTCCAGAAGCATTCCACTGACTCCTCAGGACATCAAAGATATGGACTGTTACCATCAGAAACTCTATATTGACTCTCCTGGAGGACACTTATGGTATTTAGAGATGATGAATGATTCAAAAAATAATTCGCCAAACATTCGCCGAACTTTTCCTAAGATTCGTATATTCGACGAATAGATTTGTTGTATTTGCATACAAAATATACGTTATTATGTGCTATTAGCGAACATTCGCGCACTAATAACGAACGTTCATTTTAAAAATGTACGCAACTTCTTAGAAGACATACGCATGAGCGTACAAATAGAGTACGGATCCTCGGCGTACTATTGTCTACGCGATTACGTAATACGCAGGCACGCACGACGAGAGGTCGCGCGTTCACTCCTCAGAGGCAGAGCGAATATTCGAAAATGGCATCCAGGCGATCCTCATCATTTAGCTCTGCTGCACAGCGAAATACATAGTCCGGCTGATGGACCGGCAGTATTACGATGGCACACACCGTCACCCGAACCAGCATAAAAAGGAGTGTCCAGCAGGTGATCGAGGCTTGCGCCCATCGTTTCGACAACTTGCGGACCCCGGGCCAGATCCAGCGTAAATGGTCAGATCTGAATCGCCCTCAGAGCAGTATGTATATTTGAGGTAGAACAAGTAAGGTGCTGTCTATCCGGCTAAGTGCATAGTACAACCATGCACCATACTATAAAGTGAATATGAGGACACATTGTGGTACTGTAAAGAAATACACACAATGGGCAACATATTGAAGGTAAAAACATTAGTGCAAACAATCCAGTGCAAAACAAATAGTGTTAATACATTATAGGTATAATGTAAACATTTTTAAATATCACCTACCTACTATGCTCACGGACACGTTTAAGTCTCTTTTCTTCTGACGCTTGTCATACAACTGGAACAGAGTCCAAACTCAGTTGCAATTTGTAAATCCACATAGGTAAAATTGTAACCAAATGGGTAAAAAAAATAGCAGCAAAGGTTCCTTAAAAACCCTCTTTCAAGGGGCTCCCAATAACCTGAAAAGGGGGAAAAAAGGGATGAGGTGCACAATTGCGCAACTTGGTTAAAACTTTTTTTTGATGGGGAGTCCTGACAATCCATGTCCATCTGGTGAGGACAACACAGGGCAACAAAAATAAAAAAAACACACCAACTAGTGCTCACCCTTCAGTTTAAGTCCACGTTGTGGCTCCCATAAAAAGCTGCAGGATCTTAGGCCAGCAGGTCCCTCTTCACTGTGCTGGAGCTAAAAGACATGAGAGGGCGCTCCTGCTCAATGAATGTGACACTGCTGCGGCATCAGACCCCACCGACCTCTCAGGATGGTCTTGGTAGTGACCGGGCGGTCACACTGGCAAGGGCCGTGGCACTTGGGCCTTGCCCATTACTTTGTAGTGGCCAGATCCTCCCGCTGGCATACAAGGTGACAGAATCTCCGGATGTAAGGGCTCTGGTAACGGTCTTCCGTGAGCGGCGGACTGTGCGCCTGCACTGCCATGGCAGTTGGTATTGTACCACGATGGCTGGTACACAAACTGTTGTTGGTCGTCTGTCCCACATGAAGGATCGGGCGGCGTGGCAAATCTGGGTATCAGGGTTCCAGCTGAGCTGTGATTTCTCCTCAGATTGCAGAGTCCCATCATTGGTCTCATGGGAACACCGAGCCTCTTCTGTGGCCTGGGCCTCCTCACTCCAGTCTTCTGGGGGCGCTGCAGGAGTAGCTGGTCGCTTAAGGAGTTTCACCCCAGTAGCAAAGGGGCCTTGGAGGCTCTTCATGGGGATATACTCCACATAATCCCCTGCATGGAGATTGTGGTGGACGGGCGGAAGATACCAACTTTTTGTATTCCCAGAGGGTCAGGGCGTTCCGGGTGACAGCCTTGGGGACCATTGAATTTTGCTGAAGGGAGTAGTCCTTTCGCGGCGGAGCGGGAACTCCTGACGCCTCCGCCATGTCAGCCAGCGGAGTGAAAACCTCAGCGGGCACCTCAACCGACTTCTTAGGCTGCCGGACATATTGAGAGACGTAGATCTCCGGTTCCTTCTCCTCATAGGGGTCGGTGTCCCACACCATGCCTGGAGAAGGGGGCGGGGCTACCGGGGAGGAGTATGCATCGCTAATGAATTGAATTTGTACACAACAGCGTATAGAGTAACTTATACGTAGCAATAGCGTATAATTTATAGGACAAACTGCATAGCAAATGCATACAAAACCGAAGCGAATCACCTAATATTCGCAGCTAAGAATTCCCAAGATTCGATACGAATCAACGAATCGATTCGCTCATCTCTAATGGTATTGTATACTTTTACTATTCCAGGAGATCTTGCCTCAGGTCACTGAGTACTGATCTTCACTTATTGCACTGTTCATGTCTCTAGCGTTATTTTCTTCCTTTTTTGAATATATACACCTGCTACACACAGGTATGGTTTCTATAGAAGCACGGGAATGAGGGTTCGGATAGGGATGACTTTTCAACACCACCTGCCCCCGCGCAAGATTCTTGTGCTGTGGTATCTGCTACATGCAGAACATAGCGTTACTGGCAAATCGCTAGTATATACATTATATACAATTCAGCTATGTTTTTCTGTTTATGTTTTACTTATTGTTTTACATTTTGTATTGTTTTAGATGATCTCCCAGAAGCCTTATAGGACTACTACAATTGACTATCTATGGCTTCCATAAATGTGACTACTTTTAATGTCAGGGGCCTCAATACCCCACAAAAAAGGTTGCAGATCCTTATTCTCTCGAAAGGAAATAAATCAGACATTTGTTTCTTGCAAGAGACACATATAAAAACAGGTAGAATCCCCTAAATTCAGGATACAAGTTTTTCATAGTGGTTCCATTGCACGTATCAAACTGCTGCCAGGGGTGTTAGTGTGGCAATTGCTAAACATGTAGAGAAGATCAAAAAGATTGGAAACCAGTAATCCGGCGCTGCGAGCATACAAAGGAAAACCCTTTTCCTTTGTATGCTGGCAGCGTCGGATTACTGGTTTCCAAACGTTTTGATCTTCTCTGCATATTATCCTAACGCCCCTGGAGGAGCCAAGGCAGCAGCACAGCAGACCCTGGCGCTGGTGGAGGAAATACCAGCAAGGCCAATATAGCTGTTTTGACTCTTAACAACAGCGTCCGGTAAGCAGATTATTTATTAAATACTTACCATCACCCAGGCAATACAGCTCATGAGGCACTGTTTTTTCTTTTTTTCTTTTTTATATATATAATTGCTAAACATGTGCCCTTCACACCCATTGTTACACAACAACATCCAAAGGTTAGATTCCTATTTATAAAAGGTAAGATTGGACAAGTTTTAGTTTCCCTAGCAGGCCTATATGCCCCCAATAACCATCAACATAGATGGCTTAGATCTACTATGTCTAAATTTCAGGATTTTGCTGAAGGTATTAAAATAATAGGAGGAGACCTCAATGTCTCACTGAATCCTCTCTTGGATTCATACACAGGTGCTTCCACTAAGTCCCAGAAAACACTAGGAGCAGGGGCGGACATACCGCGGTGCAGCCGGTTCGGCTGCACCGGGGCCCGGGACCGGAGGGGGGCCCTTTCTTCCCGGCGGCAGGTAGAGATGTGAGCGCTTCCATTTTGGAAGCGCTCATCTCTATATTCATCTGTATCGCCGTCCTTTAGGACGGCGGATACAGATGGATAATGCGGGGCAAGGGAGGAAGAGGCGTGTCCCTTCCCCGTTCCTCTGATAGGCTGGCAGGCACTAGGCCTGTAGCCTATCAGAGGCCGGCACAGGCGGCGCGATGACGTCATCGCGCCGCCTGAGCCGTACAGCGCGGGACACAGGCCGGAAGAGGCCTGCATCGCGTCGCTGACAGAGGCAAGGAGGTAAGTATAACTGTTAATTTTTTTTATTTAAGTTGGCACTCAGTGGGGGCACTATGGGGGAGGAGCACTATGGAGGAGAAGCACTATGGGGCCACTTTGGAGGGGGAGCACAATGGAGAAGGAACACTATGGGGGCCACTATGGAGGAGGAGCACTATGGGGGGGCCACTATGGAGGAGGAGCACTATGGGGGGCCACTATGGAGGAGGAGCACTATGGGGGGCCACTATGGAGAAGGAAAACTATGGGGGCTACTATGGAGGAGGAGCACTATGGGGGGGCCACTATGGAGGAGGAGCACTTATGGGGGGCCACTATGGAGAAGTAACACTATGGGGGCTACTATGGAGGAGGAGCACTATGGGGGGCCACTATGGAGGGGGAGCACTATGGGGGCCACTATGGAGGGGGAGCACTATGGGGGGCCACTATGGAGAAGGAACACTATGGGGGCTACTATAAGGAGGAGCACTATGGGGGGCCACTATGGAGGAGGAGCACTATGGAGGAGGAGCACTATGGAGGGGGAGCACTATGGGGGCCACTATGGAGGGGGAGCACTATGGAGGGGGAGCACTATGGGGGGGCCACTATGGAGGGGAGCACTATGGGGGGCCACTATGGAGAAGGAACACTATGGGGGCTACTATGGAGGAGGAGCACTATGGGGGGCCACTATGGAGGGGGAGCACTAGGGGGGGCCACTATGGAGGGGGAGCACTAGGGGGGCCACTATGGAGGGGGAGCACTATGGGGGAGGAGCACTATGGGGGGCCACTATGGAGGAGGAGCATTATGGGGGGCTACTATGGAGGAGGAGCACTATGGGGGGCCACTATGGAGGAGGAGCACTATGGGGGGCCACTATGGAGGAGGAGCACTATGGGGGGCCACTATGGAGGAGGAGCACTATGGGGGGCCACTATGGAGGGGGAGCATTATGGGGGCACTCTGGAGGAGGAGGACGACTATGGGGGGCCCTATATATATACTGGCACTATGGAGGGCGAGGATCACTATGGGGGCCCTATCTTATATTCTGGCAGACATGGGGGGCACTATGGAGAAGGGGGGGAGAGGAGCACCATTGGGTCATTGTATAGGGGCACTAAGAGGGTTTTTTGGGGTACATAGTAGGGGGCATTGGCACATTATGATGGCACTATGGGGACATTGGCTGGCCGGGGGCACTAATTATTTCTATTGTTGGGACTATTACTATCAGCTTAGCACAGTTATTTTTTGGGGAACATTTTGGTTATAATTTAGTGTCAGGGACACTTTCCTGGGTGCAGTTATTTTAATTACTGAAGGGCGGTAGTATTTGAGGGGGACTGTTTCTGCAGTATAGTTTTGGGGAGCACAGCGGGCACAGTATTGGGGAGTGGCAGGATGAGGAGTTCAAGAAGGTGGAAGAATGATAGAAAAGTAGGAATCTAAGATGTCTATTTGTCAAACTCCACAGAGAGAAGAGATGGCTGGAAGAAATCATCATGGCAGTCTGGTCTGAAAGGAAAAGATGAGGAAAGAGAACATCTACATCTAAGAAGACGTCACTGGATGTAGGAGGTATGTGGACCTGTATTAGGCTACTTTCACATCTGAGTTGGTGATTCTGGCAGGCTGGTCCAGCAGAGAACAGCCTTCTGGAATTCACCGGCTCTGGCACTGCCTGGATGCAGACAGAATGCCCGCCGGCCCCATTAACTATAATGGGGTCAGGCAGAGATCCGGCCACAATCTGGCAAAAATGCAGAGAATCAGCAGGACACAAACCTCTGCATGACTGAGTCTGTGTCCGGCCAATTTCTTGCATTCTCTGCCAAATCAGGTGGCCGGAGCGTAGTGCTGCAGGTGTGAAAGTAGCCTTACCCTGTATGTTTTGTATTGCTGTAATGTAATGTTAGGACACCATAGGTTAGGTTGAGAATTTGGTTTGGCGGGGGGGGGGCCCAAACACATTCCTTGCACAAGGGCCCTCTGCTGTCTGTGTCCGCCCCTGACTAGGAGGTATTCAAAAAATATTGCCAGGTCACTACTACTCTGACACATAGACTCCAAGATACAGACAAAATGTAAAATCGTACTGATTCAATTGTAAACATTCTTGACCTCCCTACGCTGTCTGCTGATGATTGCTCACCACTCTTGGCTCCCATTAACATCTCACATAGCTAAATGGTGCCAAGCGCTTGCTAATGGAGAGTCCTTACCGAGACAAGCCCTGGAAGCCATAATTACTATTATCCCTAAAGAGGGTAAGGATAATAAGTAGTGTAGCTATTATAAACCCATCTCGCTGCTTAATCTGGACATTAAGATATGGGCCAAACTATTGGCATCACGACTTAATGCCCTAACCCCCAGAATTATACATCAGGAGCAACGGGGTTTTGTCTTGGACCGAGAGGGGAATTTTCAATCCTGTAGACTCATAAATGCTGTCACCTGGGCCAAGCGAAAAGATGTTCCCCTTGTCCTCTTGGGCGCTGATGCCGAAAATGCTTTCGAGAGGGTTGATTGGCTATATATGCAACGCACGCTACATAGATTTGGCAATTATCCAAGCAATTATGTCACTATGTAGCCTGCCCAGCGCTAGAGTGAGGGTAAACGGGACCCTATCCAGATCTTTTCATATTACTAATGGGACACGTCAGGGGTGTCCTCTCTCCCCCTCTTTATTCATTTTTGTAATGGAAACCTTATTACAAGCATTTAGAGATGACCCTCTTATATAGGGGTTAAAAGTAGGTACAGAAGAACACAAATGTGCTGCGTTTGCAGATGACCTCCTTCTTCTAATCACAAATCCTATACAAGCATTCCCAAAGGTCCTAGATCTTATTAGTGAATTTGGCATGTTGTCAAAATTTAAGATAAACTATTCTAAGTCAGAAGCTATGGGTGTTTCCCTCTCGGTCCAGACAGTCCAGTTACTGAAATTCTCCTTTCCTTTTAAATGGAGCTCTGATTCTTTACCTTATTTAGGAATAGCACTTACTAATGACTCCGTGTGCCTTTATAAGTCCAATTATCTCCCCCTTTTAAAAAAGATTAAACATCAACTGCACACCTTGTACATACCTTGGGTATCCTGGATAGGATGAAAAAACCTTTTGCAAACATATATTGTACCAAAGCTTTTGTATTTATTGCAAATGATTCCTATTAGAGATGAGCGAGCATGCTCGGCCGAGCGTACTCGGAAGCAATTTTCGAGTAGTAGTATACGCATCTTCTAATCTGTACGCTAATGCGTATGCATCTTGTAATTTGTACGCATTGGCTTTTGCGGAATGGTAGGAAACCTCGAATAGCGTAAGACAGACTGATAAGAGCCCATCCACATGGTGGTTTTGGACTACCTGACCTACGCTTCTATTACAAAGCTATCCAATTGAAAAGGTGGCTCCAACTCTGTATTCCTCAATTATAGGACCTTAAACTCTAATATTGAGCTAGCCCTTCTATCAGACAGGCAGTGTGCAGGACTATGGGACATTACTGATTCCTCAATAGCCCCTGAGGGACTAACTAGGGGTGTATATTTGAAAATTTGCTCCATACACTTGGATTTCCCCCTCTTCTCAGCCCCCCTGAGACTTTACCAGTGAAATATATCCCATAACTGTTACAACCCTCCACTTCCCACGCTCCTCCTGTTTGGGCACTTCTGAAAGATATCTTACTCTCATCACTTACGTCGAACATTAAGACTATAGAACATATACCTACCCTTTGCTCTCAAATTATCACAGATGGTAACTTCCTGGCTAAACAGGAATTCCATCGCTCCTGTAAGACACTACTTACTAAATATACCACCACATCAGAACCGACGTGGTTCGAAAAACTTGCCATGGGTATAACCCTCCAGAGACACACCATCTTGATTTTATACAAATTCCTGAATTCTGGACCTAGAGAAGGCACCCCTGCATATATTAGAACATGGGAAAAGGACATAGGTAGGGCATTTACTTAGATCAAATACACAGAAGGCCACATGGTTTCTCAAGGTGTATAAAAATTCAGGAACATTCTTACAAAACTATGACCCGTTGATATAATGACCCTAGCCAATTGTTTCGCATGGGTCTCTCTGGAACGGAGCAATGCTGGAGGTGCCTAAAGGACAGAGGCACCTTGGGCCGTATTATGTGGTATTGTCCTCTTTTACACCCCTACTGGGATAATATTGAGCAAAAGATTAACACAATTTGCAAATCTTTGATAAAATTGTCCCCCTAGTGGGTCTTACTCTGGTTGCCATCAGAAAGTTGACAGCCAGCATTCTCAGACCTCCCAACCATACTGATCCAAGTAGCTAGGTTATTAATCCCATTAAATTGGGTACCATGGAGAGGATTTCGTCACTCTATATAAAGTGTTTATATAATACCTTTTAGATCACATATCCAGACATTGATCTTCTTAATATGAACTTGATTTATATACCAGTATTATTGAAGTAGTCAACTATCTTTGTTTTTCTGTTTCCTTTTGAACCACAATGTCTTATTTTGATCATCCATAGATGTATGTGTTTTTGTATGTTGGGCAGATTGCTGTCTATAATTATTTATATCCTGATGTCCCTCCACTACTAACTCCCCCCCTCTTTTCTTTTTCTTTTACCCTTCCATTCCTTCCTTTATTAGGCCTCACCCCCACCCCTTTCTATAAAATACCTATTATTGTCTTGCCTTACATTATAACAATTCTGCAGATTTGTACTTTTCACTGCTTGTTAGACATTTGTTGGAAATATTGGTTATTAACATGAAAATCTTTAAAAAAAAAAAATATATATATATATATATATATATATATATATATATATATATATTGGTTTTCTCCTTCAAAGCAATAGATTTTATGGAATGTTTGGGAATGGAAGAGGTATTAATCAGTGTTGAGCGAGCATGCTCGGCCGAACACAATATTCGGCCGAGCATGCTGGTGCTCGAGCGCCATGATCGAGTACCCTGGGATGGCATTTAGTGTAATGCCAGTAGCCATCTTAGGTACTGGCATTACACTGATTGGCTAGCCGGGAACACGTCATCTGGTGCTATATAGCACCCGGTGACATGTGACCCGGTCAGTGTTAGACAGGGAGAGCTGCTGCATCCAGGGACAGATAGTGTAGGGAGAGAAGATCGCTAGGCAGGGATAGTTTTCTAGCCAACAAGACCCGAAAGCCCTTTTAAGGGCTATTATATCTTGCTGCAATAAAAAAAAATTTATTTTGGGGGGGTGAAAAATAGCTTTTTGGCAAGACATTAACGCCACCTGGGCAGCTGCTGCATGGTATATTAGTCTCTGTATACTATATACCTGACCTCCTCTGCAATTCTTTCTGCTGTTAATTAAGGCCGCAGTACCTCTTTAGCGTCTGCTGTAAAACATTTGTGCAAGGAGGGACTTTACTGTAGGGCTAGGATTTGTGTAGGCAGGGCTAGTTGTTCTGTTCAAAAGACACCAAAGTCCATTCTTATATCTGGCTGCATTTTTTTTTAAATTTGCGGCAAGAAGAACGCAAGTGTGCCTGAAGCTAACAACACCAGCAAAGCGAGTGTATTACAACCATTCCGTAGTCTATATAGCTGACATACGTTGCTATTTTTTCTAACGTTAATTTAGGCCGCTGTTCCTCATTTGCGGTTGCAGTATAACAGTTGCGAAAGGAGGGACTTATACTGTAGGGCTAGGATTTGTGTAGGCAGGGCTAGTTGTTGTGTTCAAAAGACACCAAAGTCCATTTTTATATCTGGCTGGCTGCATTTTTTTTTTTAATTTGTGGCCAAAAGAACGCAAGTGTGCCTGAAGCTAACACCACCAGCAAAGCGTGTGCATTACAACCCTTCCGTAGTCTATATAGCTGACATACAGTATGTTGCTATTTTTTCTAACGTTAATTTAGGCCGCTGTTCCTCAATTGCGGTTGCAGTATAACATTTGCGAAAAGAGAGACTTATACATTAGGGCTAGGATTTGTGTAGGCAGGGCTAGTTGTTCTGTTCAAAAGACACCAAAGTCCATTCTTATATCTGGCTGCATTTTTTTTTAAAATTTGTGGCAAAAAGAACGCAAGTGTGCCTGAAGCTAACACCACCAGCAAAGTGTGTGCATTACAACTATTCCGTAGTCTATATAGCTGACATAAGTTGCTATTTTTTCTAACGTTAATTTAGGCCGCTGTTCCTCATTTGCGGTTGCAGTATAACATTTGCGCAAGGAGGGACTTATACTGTAGGGCTTGGATTTGTATAGGCAGGGCTAGTTGTTGTGTTCAAAAGACACCAAAGTCCATTTTTATATCTGGCTGCATTTTTTTTTTTAATTTGTGGCCAAAAGAATGCAAGTATGCCTTAAGCTAACACCACCAGCAAAGCATGTGGATTACAACCATTCCGTAGTCTATATAGCTGACATACGTTGCTATTTTTTCTAACGTTAATTTAGGCCGCTGTTCCTCATTTGCGGTTGCAATATAAGATTTGCGAAAGGAGGGACTTATACTGTAGGGCTAGGATTTGTGTAGGCAGGGCTAGTTGTTCTGTTCAAAAGACACCAAGGTCCATTTTTATATCTGGCTGGCTGGCTGCATTTTTTTTTTTTATTTGTGGCCAAAAGAACGCAAGTGTGCCTTAAGCTAACACCACCAGCAAAGTGTGTGCATTACAACCATTCCGTAGTCTATATAGCTGACATACATTGCTATTTTTTCTAACGTTAATTTAGGCCGCTGTTCCTCATTTGCTGTTGCTGTATAATGTTTGCGCATTCTTTGGACATTTTTCTTCATAAAAATCTGCACTACTGTACTTGTGACAAAGTTGCATATATACTATTTAATATGCGCAAGGCGAGCAGTAAGGGACGGGGAAGTGGGCGTGCTGCTGATGTTGCAGGCACGCTCTGGGCGCGGTGAAACTCTTCCTGCTGGCAGAGCCCAAGAAACAAAGTCATGCAAAACTCCTAGCTTCATGTCCCAGTTTGCAGGGCGGCGCAAGGCACAACTCTCTCAGCCACACCAGTGCGAGCAGGTAGTCAGTTGGATTGCAGGTGATAGTGCTTCCAGTCGGTTAAGCACCAACCTCTCTTCCAGAAAGTCCAGTCTCAGTAGCCAAGAGTCTGGGCAACCACATCTTCACCCTGATCCTCCTTTCTCCCACCATGCAGAGTCTGGGCAAAGAACTGATGCCCCTTTAGGTTATTCTGAGGAGCTTTTTTCATCACCGTTCATTTATTTGGGCCTGTCGCCAAGCCCGCTTGAAGTGGCACATGAGGAGATATTGTGCCCTGATTTTCATTCTCTTGATCATCCACAGTCTGAAAAAGATGACGGTGGGGAACGACAAGTATTTTCTCCCGAGGTGGATGATTGTGATGAGACACAGTTGCCAATACGTCAAGGACAATTAGTGTCTCAAGAGGTTGTGGATAAGGATGAGACACAGTTAAATCAGGTTCTTGTTCGTTCACCATGTCAGGAGGAGGAGCAGAGTGAGGATGTGGAAGAGGAGGTGGTGGACGACAAAATAGCTGACCCAACCTGGGAAGGTGGCAAGCTGAGCGAGGACAGCAGTACAAAGGGGGAGGGATCCGCAGCAGCGAAACAGGATGGAAGAGGCAGCGGGGTGGCAAAAGGGAGAAGGTAGGCCATGCCAACCAGGCCCGCAACTGTTCCCCGGAGCAGCCCCTTGCGGCCAGCTCCCTTGCCAAGGGTTAGGTGTTCTGCAGTCTGGCGGTTTTTTGAGGAAAGTGCTGACGATAAACGGATTGTAATTTGTAACCTGTGCCGTACCAAGATGAGCAGGGGTGTAAACACCAGCAACCTAACCACCACAGCATGATCCGCCACATGTCAGCAAAGCACCCCAAAAGGAGGGCCAAACACCTGGATCCACGATCTGTGTCTGCAGGTCACACCACTGCTTCCTCTTCCCCTCTGTTACATGCTGTCCAAGACG
>ONZH01014501.1:0-54965 GCA_900303285.1 Rhinella marina
CAGTTATGAGAAATTACTTTGCAAGAGAACGCACAGTACAGTTGCCAGTTATAAGGCCTATATATTGTATTTTTCAAGGTACACAGCAGTGTACTAAGTGATCAGACGGTGTGTATGAACAACAGTTATGAGAAATTACTTTGCAAGAGAACGCACAGTACAGTTGCCAGTTATAAGGCCTATATATTGTATTTTTCAAGGTACACAGGCCTTTATTAAGTGATCAGACGGTGTGTATGAACACCAGTTATGAGAAATTACTTTGCAAGAGAACGCACAGTACAGTTGCCAGTTATAAGGCCTATATATTGTATTTTTCAAGGTACACAGGCCTTTTATTAAGTGATCAGACGGTGTGTATGAACACCAGTTATGAGAAATTACTTTGCAAGAGAACGCACAGTACAGTTGCCAGTTATAAGGCCTATATATTGTATTTTTCAAGGTACACAGGCCTTTTATTAAGTGATCAGACGGTGTGTATGAACACCAGTTATGAGAAATTACTTTGCAAGAGAACGCACAGTACAGTTGCCAGTTATAAGGCCTATATATTTGTATTTTTCAAGGTACACAGGCCTTTTAAGGATCAGACGCGTGTGTATGAACCACCAGTATGAGGAAATTACTTTGCAACAGACGCCACAGTACAGTTGCCCAGTTATAAGGCCTATATATTGTATTTTTCAAGGTACACAGCAGTGTACTAAGTGATCAGACGGTGTGTATGAACAACAGTTATGAGAAATTAGTTTGCAAGAGAACGCCACAGTACAGTTGCCAGTTATAAGGCCTATATATTGTATTTTCAAGGTACACAGCAGTGTACTAAGTGAATCAGACGGTGTGTATGAACAACAGTTATGAGAAATTACTTTGCAAGAGAACGCACAGTACAGTTGCAGTTATAAGGCCTACTTATATTGTATTTTCAAGGTACACAGGCCTTTTATTAAGTGATCAGACGGTGTGTATGAAACACCAGTTATGAGAAATTACTTTGCAAGAGAACGCACAGTACAGTTGCCAGTTATAAGCCTATATATTGTATTTTTCAAGGTACACAGGCCTTTTATTAAGTGATCAGACGGTGTGTATGAACACCAGTTATGAGAAATTACTTTGCAAGAGAACGCACAGTACAGTTTGCCAGTTATAAGGCCTATAATATTGTATTTTTCAAGGTACACAGGCCTTTTATTAAGTGATCAGACGGTGTGTATGAACACCAGTTATGAGAAATTACTTTTGCAAGAGAACGCACAGTACAGTTGCCAGTTATAAGGCCTATATATTGTATTTTTCAGGTACACAGGCAGTTGTACTAAGTGATCAGACGGTGTGTATGAACAACAGTTATGAGAAATTACTTTGCAAGAGAATGCACAGTACAGTTGCCAGTTATAAGGCCTATATATTGTATTTTTCAAGGTACACAGCCGTGTACTAAGTGATCAGACGGTGTGTATGAACACCAGATATGAGAAATTACTTTACAAGAGAACGCACAGTATCAGTTGCCAGTTATAAGGCCTATATATTGTATTTTCAAGGTACACAGAGTGTACTAAGTGATCAGACGGTGTGTATGAACAACAGTTATGAGAAATTACTTTGCAAGAAGACGCACAGTACAGTTGCCAGTTTATAATGGCCGATGATTATTTGTATTTTTCAAGGTACACAGGCCTTTTATTAAGTGATCAGACGGTGTGTATGAACACCAGTTATGAGAAATACTTTGCAAGGAGAACGCACAGTACAGTTGCCAGTTATAAGGCCTATATATTGTATTTTTCAAGGTACACAGCAGTGTACTAAGTGATCAGACGGTGTGTATGAACAAGCAGTATTTGAGAAATTACTTTGCAAGAGAACGCACAGTACAGTGCCAGTTATAAGGCCCTATATATTGTATTTTTTCAAGGTACACAGCCGTGTATTAAGTGATCGACGGTGTGTATGAACACCAGTTATGAGAAATTACTTTGCAAGAGAACGCACAGTACAGTTGCCAGTTATAAGGCCTATATATTGTATTTTTCAAGGTACACAGCAGTGTACTAAGTGATCAGACGGTGTGTATGAACAACAGTTATGAGAAATTACTTGCAAGAGAACGCACAGTACAGTTGCCAGTTATAAGGCCTATATATTGTATTTTTCAAGGTACACAGCCGTGTATTAAGTGATCAGACGGTGTGTATGAACACCAGTTATGAGAAATTACTTTGCAAGAGAACGCACAGTACAGTTGCCAGTTATAAGGCCTATATATTGTATTTTTCAAGGTACACAGCAGTGTACTAAGTGATCAGACGGTGTGTATGAACAACAGTTATGAGAAATTACTTTGCAAGAGAACGCACAGTACAGTTGCCAGTTATAAGGCCTATATATTGTATTTTTCAAGGTACACAGGCCTTTTATTAAGTGATCAGACGGTGTGTATGAACACCAGTTATGAGAAATTACTTTGCAAGAGAACGCACAGTACAGTTGCCAGTTATAAGGCCTATATATTGTATTTTTCAAGGTACACAGCCTTTTATTAAGTGATCAGACGGTGTGTATGAACACCAGTTATGAGAAATTACTTTGCAAGAGAACGCACAGTACAGTTGCCAGTTATAAGGCCTATATATTGTATTTTTCAAGGTACACAGGCCTTTTATTAAGTGATCAGACGGTGTGTATGAACACCAGTTATGAGAAATTACTTTGCAAGAGAACGCACAGTACAGTTGCCAGTTATAAGGCCTATATATTGTATTTTTCAAGGTACACAGCAGTTACTAAGTGATCAGACGGTGTGTATGAACAACAGTTATGAGAAATTACTTTGCAAGAGAATGCACAGTACAGTTGCCAGTTATAAGGCCTATATATTGTATTTTTCAAGGTACACAGCCGTGTACTAAGTGATCAGACGGTGTGTATGAACACCAGTTATGAGAAATTACTTTGCAAGAGAACGCACAGTACAGTTGCCAGTTATAAGGCCTATATATTGTATTTTTCAAGGTACACAGCAGTGTACTAAGTGATCAGACGGTGTGTATGAACAACAGTTATGAGAAATTACTTTGCAAGAGAACGCCACAGTACAGTTGCCAGTTATAAGGCCTATATATTGTATTTTTCAAGGTACACAGCCGTGTATTAAGTGATCAGACGGTGTGTATGAACACCAGTTATGAGAAATTACTTTGCAAGAGAACGCACAGTACAGTTGCCAGTTATAAGGCCTATATATTGTATTTTTCAAGGTACACAGCAGTGTACTAAGTGATCAGACGGTGTGTATGAACACCAGTTATGAGAAATTACTTTGCAAGAGAACGCACAGTACAGTTGCCAGTTATAAGGCCTATATATTTGTATTTTTCAAGGTACACAGGCCTTTTATTAAGTGATCAGACGGTGTGTATGAACACCAGTTATGAGAAATTACTTTGCAAGAGAACGCACAGTACAGTTGCCAGTTATAAGGCCTATATATTGTATTTTTCAAGGTACACAGGCCTTTTATTAAGTGATCAGACGGTGTGTATGAACACCAGTTATGAGAAATTACTTTGCAAGAGAACGCACAGTACAGTTGCCAGTTATAAGGCCTATATATTGTATTTTCAAGGTACACAGGCCTTTTATTAAGTGATCAGACGGTGTGTATGAACACCAGTTATGAGAAATTACTTTGCAAGAGAACGCACAGTACAGTTGCCAGTTATAAGGCCTATATATTGTATTTTTCAAGGTACACAGCAGTGTTACTAAGTGATCAGACGGTGTGTATGAACAACAGTTATGAGAAATTACTTTGCAAGAGAACGCACAGTACAGTTGCCAGTTATAAGGCCTATATATTGTATTTTTCAAGGTACACAGCCGTGTATTAAGTGATCAGACGGTGTGTATGAACACCAGTTATGAGAAATTACTTTGCAAGAGAACGCACAGTACAGTTGCCAGTTATAAGGCCTATATATTGTATTTTTCAAGGTACACAGCAGTAGTGCCAAATATAGTTTGGTATGTAGCAGAGCACCTAATACACCACTAATGCCTCTCTCTGTCCCTACTCCAGCAGCTATCCCTGAATACAGCAGCCATTCTCTGTAAAGTCTATATTGTAGTAAGCTATCACTGAAGTCCACTGTAGTAGCCCTGATAAGGGCTTTTAATCACGCTCCTGCCTGTCCAACAGCTAAAATCTGTCTCTCCCTTCTCCAGCCTCTGTCCCTGACTAAGTTCACGCAGCATATGCGTACGAGCAGGAAGAGCTGAGTTTTTAATATTCGAGGTCACATGGTTTTTCCAGCCAATGCATGTAGACGCTGTTTTCGCGCTGCCAGCGTGCTCAGCGTGCCTGTCATACCCCCCCTGCATGGTGATTGGTGGAAAAAGAGCGCCAGGGAAGGTGGGAGGGGAAACGAATTCTAAGTGCGCCATCGCCGTTATACTCGAAAGAAATCGAGCACGCCGAATATCGTAGTATTCGATCGAATACCAGCTCGATCGAACACTACTCGCTCATCTCTACACATTACAATACTGATAAAAAACAGGGGGCACCAATATAAGCAAATTACAAAAGTAACTAGTTTTTCTTGCTGATTTATATTAAAATAATATTTACTGGTGACACAAACCTTTAAAGGCAATGTGTCATCAGAAAATTATGTATTGTTTAAATCACATTTTTATGTTTAACATATTTTTAAAGATTGTTTGATGTTATTTTTAATTTTCCATGTCAATATCTATATTTAAAAAAATACAAAAACCCATAAAATCCTGCTGTTTTTGCACTGGCAACACTTCTTGGTCTGTACAGATCACTTTACTGGAGTTACCTGCTTATCTGTCATTTTAATGTTGCCTGTGTAAATAAGACAGGATCCACCATTCACAGTAGGGGATTGTCTATTCTTTCTTTGTACAATGACCTCTGCACAGGTCACAGAGCATGCCTTGAAGACCCTCTCATAGAAGTTAAAGAGATCTCCTCCTGACCATTGTGTCTATGAACCATGGGACTGCCGTAAAGCAATTTTCCTAATGCTTTCTAAATGCTGTCAGAAACAGCTCAAGCTTTTCAGGAAACAGAATAAAATAGAATATATTGAATAAAAAAGTAGGATAACATGGAATTAAAAAACGGTATCGAAATAGATGGGTCGGCAATGCAGTTTGCACATGGTGCACGTGTCCAGGGAAGGCTTCCCAATAGTATATAGCAAAGAAGGACCGACGCTCACTTTCTTGACAATATGTCAAGAAAGAGTTTTAACACCAAGAGTGGTGTTACCACTCCTACACCCTGCTTCTATCTGTGTCTGCTAACAAACATGTCATCTCATGTATTCTGTTCCAGGTTCACCAAAACTGTGCATTCAACATAATGTTATGTAACTGTTTATTACATGTAATGTGCCTGGTTCACCAGCAGGTGGCAGCAAATATGTCAGACCTATAGTTAGAGAGAATGGACCTTTCCATTCCATTCTAACCCCCCTCTGGAGAGAAGTGGGCTAGTCCTACTGCCGGAAGGGTGGGGTCCATTTAGGAGTGAGTTTGCGTTTACCCCCAGCTAGGGGAAGGGTGTGCAGGAGCACATGTCTGCTGGACGTGCCTATGCCAGCCAGAGCACCTTAAGCTCTGCTGGCCAGAGAGGCAGAAGCATAGAATCCTCAGGAACCATAAGTCAAGTTCCTGGGCTGAACATAAGTGAGACTACAGAGAGAAGCGCAGCATAAAGAAGAAGCAAAGTTACTAATAAGCTCGTCAGTACAGCAGAAAGAGATAAAGCAGAGTTGAGTTTGCCTGCCAGTTTATGCTAAAGCCTGCTGGAACCAAGACAAAGCCTGAAAACTGTTTGAAGAAACATTTATTCAAGTAAAGTTGCCATTGAAATTCATCACAAGGTCTGGACTCAAGTTATTGATTCTTCATGCCTCAGTTATTCCTCCTATTTATTGTTTAGGAGCCAAAGCCTGGGATCTAGCTGTATCCAGGTAAGAGCACTGTGACATACTTAAAGAGACATTTAGGCCGCACTACACATTCCTACTAAAGCTGGGATGCAAAGGAGAGGGCCCTGGGGGGAAGGCGCCCATTGCAGAGTCTCTTCATATAGTCAAGAAAGTGAGAGACGATCCTTCTTCACTATATAAAAAAAGAAAAAACTGTAGTTAAAATAAAAGGATATGTGTTGGTATCTGCATTGATAGATAACATTTTTGGTGACCTTTAAGGGTTGTTCCTCGGATGCCCTGTTCTCGTCCCCTTGTTCTTGTACAACATGTGAAAAGTTTGGTGGCAAATGGTGGCCAATAAGGAACTCTTGTGAACTCACTAATCATTACCAAATGTTGTGAAACACCAATTCAGCAATATCAGAATTACCTATTAGACCAAAAATTCTCAACTCTTTCTACTATGAACAGGTCTCCGAACAGTTTAAGCTGTGTAATCATAGAAGCTCTGCCAGGTGACTGCATGCTATATCTGTTCATCTTCCAAGTGCCTTCACTGTTGACTTGCTTACCCATAATGCCTTGCTTCAAGATGGAAATAATGTCAATTCGCTAGAAAATCAAACCAGCTGCCCAGTTTAACCCATGCGCTTATGTCAATATTTTCTCAAAGTGTAGTCACCAGTCAGCGTGGCAACACTGTCTTATTACGCCAGGATCGCTTAATTATAGATTAATACTGTACATTTAAACTCCGGTGGCAGATTAAGGTGTCAGCATTAATTATTATTACATGTTTGGAATATGTCACAATCTATTTAGATCACAGGCTCCATTTGCTAACACGCTTCTGCCGTGTGCTGTCACTCTGTTAAATGACACACAACTGAAAGACAGTTCAACTTTTCCACGGAGAGACAGGGAGTCAGATATCATATGCACTAAAATCTTTTGGCAATGGAGACAGAGCAAGGAAAAAGGAGTGAACAGAGGTCTAACTCATTCCTGCCCATGAATGAATGATCTGCTGGACGATGACGCTTGTTCCCAAGTATACTGTACATTCCCAGGAAATATTCAAGGACGCGGCATTCTTCAATAAACCTAGATTTAGGCAGCCGAATAGATAAGACACCTTCTAATTACAGATAATTAACAGGTGCAAAGGATTTCTTTACAACCATAAAACTAATGAAGGCTTCTACTGACTTGAACAAGCTTGTATGACATTGCCCTCAGCAGTTTCATTAATTTATGACAGTCTTCAATGGCACTTGTGTGAAGACAGACATGTCAGAAAGTGTATCATCCACCTGTTCTCAATAAGAGTGGAAACCAGACGTTCAAGATGGCTGAGGTATGGCTGGACGCTCACTATTAAATTATTTGTGCTTAAAGGAGTTTGTCCATCAGGGACATTAATGGCGTATGGCTAAGATATGTTATGAATGTTAGATAGGTGTGGGTCCCACCTCTGGAGAACGGGGCTGCTAAAGTGAAGGAGAGCACGCCATTGATGTGCGTCATGCTTTCCATTCATCACACTCTTATTTTATGATCTACTGACTTCATAAACACTCATTTTAGCTTAATTCTTATTAAACTGTTCAGAATTTGCCTTAAATAAGTTTTGTGAGGTCAGGAGATCAGAGATAAGAGCAATATATGAGCAGTCAGATGACCAGGATTCAAAGAAAACCAGTATTCATCACTTACAATTTACAAACATACTGATTTTTAACCCCTTCACCCCCAGCGCCGTACATGTACGGCGCTGGGGCGATGCGGGCACATGGCGCCCGCTCGCGGGTGCGGCGGGCGTCATGGCCGGCAAGTCTCTGCTGTTTCTAACAGCAGAGACTTGCCGCTACCTACTACATCGGCGGCGTCTTCCGGGTTGACTAGATGCCGTGATCACACGTGATCACGGCATCTAGTTGCGGCTAAACCCGGAAGCGTTCGCTTCCGGGTGGTGTACAGACACCCCGTGTGGCCAATCGGGGTGTCTGTACACCATATGAAAACTGTAATCCTCGCTGGTGAGGATTACAGTTTTCAAAGTGCAATTCTTATTCTGGCCACTAGATGGCAGGCCAGGATAAGAAATGAGCAATTCATGTCTTTCTGAGTCTATAAAACCCAGAATTGCTCATAAAGAAAAAAAAAAAAAGCCACAATATATAAGCCCATATTTGAGCTTTCTAATAGTAAAAAAAAAATTTAAAAAAAAAGTTAAAAAATATATAAAAAATAAAAAAGATGTAAAAGTTCAAATCACCCCCCTTTCCGTATAAGTAAAAATAAATACCTAAATAACAATAAATATAGACATCATGGGTATCATCGTGACCGAAAACGCCCGTACTTTTAAAATATAAAAAAAAAAATTCCAATACAGCGAATTGTGTGGCGGAAAAAAGCGTCCAAATGGCGATTTGCCGTTTTTTGTCGCTTTTTTTTTCTAAAAAAAATTAAATAAAAAGTGATCAAAAAGTCATACACACCCCAGAATGGTATCAATAAAAACTTCAGATCGTCCCGCAAAAAATGAGCCCCCATACAGCTCTGTACACATAAATACCAAAAAGTTATAGGGGTCAAGATTTGACAAGGAAAAAAAAAAAAAAAAAAAGGGCAACTTTCTAATTATTTTATCACTATGAAAACGCAGGAAAAACTATACATATTAGGTATTGCCGGATTCGTACTGACCAGTAGAATGAAAGTAACGGATCAGTTTTAATGCACATCGAACGCTGTAAATAAGAAACCCGTAGAACTGTAGCGGAATAGCGTTTTCTTTGCAATTTCACCCGGTTTGGAATTTTTTTCCCGCTTCCCACTACACCGTATGCAATATTAAATGGTGGCGTTGGAAAGTACAACTTGTCCCTCAAAAAACAAGCCCTCATACAGCTATGTGAACAGAAAAATAAAAGAGTTATGGCTGTTTGAAGGCAGGGAGCGCAAAACGAAAATGCAGAACCGAAAAAAGCTCCGGGGGTGAAGGGGTGTTAATTTCACCTCAAACAAAAATAGCCCTCAGTACAGCAATATAGAAAATATACAGACTTTATTAGATCACATGTTAAAATACAAGTAAAATATCACAATTTAAATAATGATGGTGGACAGGCCATACAAATGGTAATTGGCCACACAGCGTAACCACGAAGACAGTAACACCTTTAGTTATGCATTATAATATAAGGTCCAAAGTGACAGTGCAAAATAATACACAAAATCTTAAATATACGATAATAAGAGCCAGTGCATGTTACCCGACCGTGGCACGCTGATACCAGACGCACATTTCGCCTTATCGCTTCATCAGGAGGAATGACTCTAGGCCACCAAAATACCTATATATACCCACCTAACTATCCCCAATCTCCATCACCTGGATATAAGTCCATCCCACGCCAAACAACCGGACCCGGAAGTGGGTAAACCGGAAGTGACGTCACTATGGTAACCTTTATTTAATACTAGCAGAAGGACCCGGCTTCACCTTGGTATATTTCATCTATTTCATTTAATGTTTCTGTGTGTCGTTGCAAAGAGAAAGTCAATGCAGCTGACAGAAGTTGATTTTTACCTTCATTTTTTCAATCTCCATTGGCTGCGGAATGGGAGGGGGCGTGGCCTGAAGACATGTGACTGTGTGTATGGTGGTTGGGACCCGACTTTGCCTGGGTATATTTCATCTATTTCATTTAATGTTTGTGTGTGTCGTTGCAGAGAGAAAGTCTCCCTCCCACCCATTCCTGCAGCTGACAGAAGTTGATTTTTACCTTAATTTTTTTCAATCCCCATTGGCTGCGGAGTGGGAGGGGGTGTGACCTGACCGGGGGCGTGGTTTAGCGGGACCTTGGGGGGATTGCTTTTAAGTCCTTCTTTTGAGGGTGGTCTGAATTAAAGGTCGATACCATGGTAATTTATGAGGACACTCAATGGGTAGCAGTGGAAGAAAGCATCTTTTATTACTACTGAACGGTCGTAGTCTAAAATTATTCTATTTCATCTAATGTTTCTGTGTGTCATTGCAGAGAGAAATTCACCCTCCCACCTCTGCAGCTGACAGAAGTTTATTTTTACCTTCATTTTTTCAATCCCCGTGCGGAGTTGTAGGGGGCGTGACCTGACATAGTTGGGGGCGTGGCTTAGAAAGACGCTTCGAACGGTTGTAGTCTAAAATTAGTCTATTTCATCTAAACTTTTGTGTGTCGTTAGAGAGAAATTCACCCTCCCACCCCTGCAGCTGACAGAAGTTGATTTTTTTGGTTTTATTTTTTCAATCCCTGTTGGCTGCGGAGTGGGAGGAGGTGTGGCCTGATGGAGTCGGAGGCGTGGCTTAGTGAGACCTGGGGTGGGGGTTTTAAGTACTTCTTTTAGGGTGGCCTGAATTAAAGGTTGATACCATGCTTATTTATGAGGCCACACAATGGGTAGCAGTGGAAGGAAACATCTTTTACTACTACTGAACTGTCTTAGTCTAAAATTAGTCTAAAACATAAGTTATATTTATGGTAACCGCAATACCTTTAACAGTGTCAGTGAATAGAAATGGCTTGGTTGTTAGGCTACTTTCACACTTGCGTCAGCAGGATCCGTTTGTGAGATCCGTCCTAGGCTCTCACAAACGGCCCTGAACTGATCAGTTTTACCCTAATGCATTCTGAATGGATAAGGATCCGTTCAGAATGCATCAGTTTGCCTCCATTCCGTCTCCATTCCGCTCTGGAGACAGACACCAAAACGCTGCAGGCAGCGTTTTGGTGTCCGCTTGACTGAGCGGAATGGAGACGGATCCGTCATGACTACAATGTAAGTCAATGGGAACGGATCCGTTTACTCATGCACAATAGTAAACTGATCGGTCCCCCATTGACTTTGAATGGAGTTCAGAACGGATCCGTTTGTATTATCTTTTACATAGACAAGACGGATCCGTTCTGAACTCCATTCAAAGTCAATGGGGGACCGATCAGTTCTGAACGGATGCAGACAGTTGTATTATCAGGACGGATCCGTTTGTGAGAGCCTGGACGGAACTCACAAACAGATCCTGCAGACGCAAGTGTGAAAGTAGCCTAAGGCTACTTTCACACTTGCGTTGTTAATTCAGGTACTGAGATCCGGCAGAGGATCTTTATACCTGAATTAAACTGATCTGTTTTGATTTTGCACATCAGGATGCATCCGTTCCGTTAGGATGCAGTTGTGTGATATCAAAACTGGAAAAAAACTGATCAGGCACTAAATACATTGAAAGTCAATGGGTGACGGATCCGGTTTTTTGTCTACTAAAAAAACGGATCCGTCACCATTGACTTACATTGGTTTCAGTACCTGATCAGTTTCTTTCAGTTTTTATGACCGGACACAAAATTACAGCTTGCTGCGGTTTTGTGTCCGCTCACAAAACTGAAAGCTGCCTGAACTGAAGACATCCTGATGCATCCTGAACAGATCTCTTTCCATTCAGAATGCATGGGGACAAAACTGATCAGTTTTTTTCCAGTATTGAGATTCTGTGCTGGATCTCAATACCGGAAAACCACAACACAAGTGTGAAAGTAGCCTTACCTGAGCTCCTCAGCTGGCTACTAATTACCTGGCTGTGTTGTTATGGAAACCTGCCCTCCCTGTGCGTGTCTGTGCAGAGAATGGCAGTTGGGGTCTAAAACCAAAGCTCCCAGGCTAATATTGGCTAATGTAGATCATATTTTGGGAATATCTCGGGAACGGTATGTCCTAGAGAGATGAGACCTGGTCTAAAACCTTCCAGGAACCTGATGTACCTGTGTGCCGAATTTGGTGAAAATCGGTCCAGTAGTTTGGTCGCGCATAGTGAACAGACGGACAGACAGACAGACAGAAACTCATTTTTATAATATTAAGAGATAATATATGAGCTGGCTATATAAAAAATAAATAAAATAAACAAAGTAAACAAACCCTCTGTGGGCTATGTGGTACCAGAATACCCCAAAATTCTATATCAAAAGGAGATTTAAAAGAGCTGGACTATGCCAAGTACAGCGGTGCGTTCCGGAAATGACGTACCAGAAGTACCAATGCGTGTCAAGCTGGAACGCATCCATGGATACAGGACGCGCTCCAGCTGAACATCGCATGCCGGAAGTGTTAATGCGCCTCAGATTGGAGCGTTCACCACAAAGGGACAAATAAATAGAAGAATATGTAGGTACTCTTTATAAGCCCTAAATTAATAACATCTTATCAATCATGAAAGATTGATACTAAAAAACGTGATTGCCACGTGGACCCCAAACAAAGTGAAAACATAATTAATCCCCACATTATCAATATATATAAAAATCAATATACCAGCGATTACATGATTATAGTGTCAACCTAAGTAGTTCATTAATAAAAATGATTAATATAGAATAAAAATTAATCAAATATACACTGACCCTCGCATAATCAAACAACTTCATTTCAATAATCGCATAATATTACCGTGTATTCAATATAAATATACCTAAAATAATGCTCAAATTCATAGTACATAAAAAAGTGAAAAAAGTGCAAAAAAAAAACAAACTGTGAATAAGTGCCACACGTGCAGGTGCAAAGTGCAGTGAAAAACAAAAAATACCAAATTATATACACATGTGAAAACTGAAGTACCCAAATGCCTAGTTCATAATTGTCCCTACATATCTATACCACAATACTTTTACTAATCACTGGTCGAAAACTTCCAGGTCACAAATAATAATAATAAATACAGTCTCCCGGCAGTTCCTTATATGCCCCGTGATGTTGATGTATACAATCTCAAGCAATCAGCCCCGAATCCAACTGGCATAGACGCATATCCCAATAGCTCTAGTCCCTTTATTTTTCTTCAGGTTAGTCCCCTATTAATAACCAAACCCATGTAAGCACCAAGAGGAGAACCAACGGGGAATCATCAAGAAAGAGGTGAGTATAAATATACATCATACAATTACATAAAAACATACCATTCAAATGCCGAGACCCTAACCAGAGAGCCCACACATTGTGAGCCAATCCCAGTTTAAATTTACAAAAAAGGAGCAAAGCTAAGGTGTTTACTTTGTTTATTTTATTTATTTTTTATATAGCCAGCACATATAATATATTAAATAAAGGTCACCATAGTGACGTCACTGATATCCAGGTGATGGAGATGGGGATAGTTAGGTGGGTATATATAGGTTGTTTGGTGGCCTAGAGTCATTCCTCCTGTTGAAGCGATAAGGCGAAACACATGTCTGGTATCAGCATGCCACGGTCGGGAAACATGCACTGGCTCTTATGATCGTATATTTAAGATTTTATGTATTATTTTGCACTGTCACTTTGGACCTTATATTATAATGCATAACTAAAGGTGTGGTTACGCTGTGTGGCCAATTACCATTTGTATGACCTTTCCACCATCATTATTTAAATTGTGATATTTTACTTGTATTTTAACATGTGATCTAATAAAGTCTGTATATTTTCTATATTGCTGTACTGAGGGCTATTTTTGTTTGAGGTGATATTAGATTAGGACCTTGTGTGCTAGCCCCACTTTAAATTACTGTAGTTGCTCTATTTTGTATATGTAAGTTGATGCTGATTTTTTAATTGTAACTCAGAATCAACTGAACCTTTTTAACAAAGATCAATTGAAAAAAATGATTTTTAGCCCAAATGAGTAAAATGCAATCATAGAAAATGCCCCCAAACCTGCTCCTTAATAAAGCTGGCTGTGGCCTAAATTTATCCACCTAAATGCATTGTCTTCTCATATCTAAGTCATAAATTATGGATATTTAAGCCATTATGTATATGATCTATAATCCCATGTTCACTACCAGAACATGGAAATCTCTCAATTAAAGCTCATATGTACAATGGAAGATGAAGTACTACAGTATATCTGCCTTGACCTAAAAGTAACCTGTGTACATGTCATCCAACATCACCTAAAGACAAAACAATTTCAGATGCTCATATATTCTGTAGGTGAAGTTCACAACCAAAATAAGCCTACTGAGCAGGGGCGTAGCTATGGGGACGTAGAGGAAGTGGCTGCTTTAGTGCCCAATCTCAGAAGGGGCCCACTCAGGAAGAGGACTAAAAAATGTTATTGTCAGGTTCAGACTGGCCTACCAAAGTACCAGAGGATCCTACAGTGGGCCCAAGCTCTGAAAATAATGGACTCCAAACAAAGCAGGGCCCTTAATGTCCTGTATGCAAAGACAGTGGGCTCTCAAAATCATTTCATCTGGTGGGCCCAATGGACTTCAGTCCGACACATTTGTAAGGGTCCCATCAACATTATTATACAATGACAAATGTACAGAGACACTGTAAAAAACAGATGGAGCTGCTGCCTTGCATGGTCTGAGACTGGTCTTGACTAGCTACAGGAGTGGGGGGGTTGCACAGGATGAGACGTTTGCGAACAAGTGGATGGGGGGGGCTTGCGTTAAAAATTGGCTGTGGGGCCTAGTCATTTTACACCAAAACCCTGCCAAACCCAGTGATCTTGGCTGGACCGATTGACCAACTAATGTGTACATCATGTCCCAACTCTCCCATCACAGAATAACTTAAGGGTAAGAAAAATTAGGAATGTGCCTGAGGTCATATGATCCTACTTTCTGTCTTCTCATCTGTAAATAGTTGATGCTGTTTTGAGAGATTTGTTCAGAACAAATGCTAAATTTTCCTGATTTGCTGAAATTAGATTTTTTTGTGAAATTTGTAATTAATTCAATTTCGGCCAAAATAATTCACTCATCTCTAGTGTAAGATTCCAATTCGCGGGTCTAAAATGTAACCTAAGTAACAAGCTATTTGTACCATTATACAATAAGAAAAATATCAGATCAAGAACCTGTAAGATTTAAAATACTGGGGAAAAGGAGCAGAAGTATGGAAGCTCATGAGGGTCATAAAAAGCTTTCTCTGTTGCTCAATATAGAGTCTATGGTACTCTTTGAGGGTACATCCACACAAGACTTTCATTGCAGATTTGTGTACCAGCAATGTGAATGAGATTACAAAAAACCTCATCCACCTGCTGCAAAGAAATATACAGCATAAATTGACCTACAGTCCGAATGTTAAACCTGCACCATGTCAATTAATTCTGATTTCCATTGCAATTTCTGTCAACAACCATATTGCAGCAGCCAATGACCGGCCTCAGTGGAGTGTCCCTAATCAGCAAGTCACTGATGGATCACGTGCCTCTGGTGGACACTTCACCCCTGGGACCATTGACTGACAGGGCTTAGAAGTCTAGTGCAGACCGCTCAGGAGCCACAGAGCCGGAACTGATGAATGGGGAGAAGGTAAGTATGCTTTTCTTCACAGGTCCCTGACAACTCTTTAAGGCTTCTTTATTCACACACTATCTGAAGAACCCGGCTTCGCCCAGGTATATTTAATTTATTTAATTTAATGTTTGTGTGTGTGTGTTGTTAAAAGATATCGAGAGTGACCTCTACAGTGCCCGCCCCTTTAACAGTGACCTCCACTGCAGCCTGCCCCTTAACAGAAACATCCACAGCGCCCTCCCCTTTAACTGTGACCTCTACAGCAGCTAGGGTGGCCACTGTCTTCACCCCAGAAAGCCGGACCTCACCAGCCATTCCCCCAAACGTGAAGCAGCACCCCCAGTTCCCATGAAGCCACACCACTAAACATGAGGCCACGCCCCCTGGCTCCATGAAGACACAGAGGAGAAGCTGTCTGAGCATGAGCTACTGAAAGGGTGGACATCCCTGGTCCATCCAGGCACTGCACCGGACAGAGAACAGGTAGCCAGAAAACTGGACTGTCCAGCCTAAAGCCTGTCATCTGGCCACCCTAACATCAGCCAGCCAGAGGTCTGGTTTTAGGCTGGACAGTCTGGCTTTTAGCCTCCCTGTCCACCGTCCAGAGCAGGGCCTGGAGAGACACAGGGATGTCCACCCTTTCAGTAGCTCACGCTCAGACAGCTTCTCCTCCGTGTCTTCACGGAACCAGGGGGTGGGGCCTCGTGTTTAGGGGTGTCATGGGTGTGCATCATGGAGACAGTGGCATGGCTTCACGTTGGGGTGAGGCTGGACAGTCTGGCTTTCAGACTCCCTGTCCTCTGTCATGCGCAGGGCCTGGATGGACACAGGGATGTCCTTTTGAACAGCTCACTCTCAGACAGCAGCACTGTGCTGTCTGAGCATGAGCTGCAGGGAGAAAGTCACCCTCCCCCCACCCCTGCAGCTGACAGAAGTTTTTACTTTCATTTTTTCAATCCCGGTCAAATGCGGCGTGGAAGGGGCGTGGGTTAGTGGGACCTGGGGGTGGGGCTTTTAAGTCCTTCTTTTGAAGGTGGCCTGAATTACAGGTCGATGCCATAGTAATTTAGGAGGAAAGTGGGTAGCAGTGGAAGAAAACATCTTTTATTACTACTGAACGGTAATTATGTGAAATTTACATTATATGAGGTAATGATTGATGATGAGTTAGTCTAAAACATAAGTTATATTTATGATAACCGGAATATCCCTTTCCCGATCGCGACCGCCCACTGTCTTTCGACGGCGGGCGGCGCGAGTCCCCAGTCTGTAGCGCCGTCTAAAGACAGCGCTGCAGAAAAGGGTTGTCAGGGAGCCTCCGGACAGGTAATTCTCTAAGTACCGGTGCATACTTATGCTCCGGTACTTAGAGAAGCCATCTGGACCGGTAGTGCACGGCTCCTAACCATGTGATCGCTGTGACGTCCAATCACAGCGATCACATGGTTTTTCTATGTACAGGAGCCAGTGAGGGGCATAAAAGTGGCAGCCCTGTTCTAAGAGCAGGCTGTTACTAACAGCTTTTGTTCTAAGAACAAGATCAGTGACCAATAGCTATGACCAGAAGCCACTATTGGTCACTGATCATGTGATCATGTGATAACCTATCACAGTGATCACTAAAGTGAAAAAAAAGAACTTGTATCTGTTCCTCATCACTCTGTTCCAGCTGTGGAGAGAAACAGATACATCTCTGACAGTGTCCCCTCACAAATCACTTGTGTCCCTCACACAAAAAATATACTATCTATCTATCTATCTATCTATCTATCTATCTATCTATATACGTGTATACGCTAGTGTATACTTTTTTACACTTTGAGTTCTGTGTCTAGTTACGTTCCAGCCCCATCCCTAGCCCTAGATCCTAATCACCCAAAAAAAAAAGTTACAAAAAAAGTTTAAAAAAAAAAAAAAAAGTTCTAAAGTTTGTTAGGGCATCGTTTAGTTTGTGCTCTGAGTTTTGGTATTAGGGGAATTGGGTAAAACTATTAAAAAAAAGGAAAAAAAATCTGAAAAAAAACTGAACATTTACTAGGTTTTCTGTAAGGCAGCGTCAGAGTTTTATTTTTATATAATGGCCGCCAGGAAATTCTCTGTGGAGGAAGCATATGAAATGCTATGCTTGGACACAGATACAGCCTCAGAGGCTGAATTTTTACTTGAAAGTGGCAATGAAAGTAGCGCTTCAGCTGTTTCGGTTGAAGTGAGGCCCAGTACAAGTGGCATAGGAGACGGCGCAGTTGCCACATTAGTTTCAGTCCCTGAAACTGAAGTACACCCCCAAGTCAACTTAGCATGGATACCTGCAATGTCTTTTACACCAATAATAAAATACTTCATTGTCACTCCTGGAATAAACTACTGGACTACTGGACTACTTTCACCACTGGACTTTTTTCAAATTTTTATTTCTGACCATGTTGTGGAACATATTGTCCAACAAACCAATTTGTACGCCAGGCAGTGCATTGAAAGCAAACCTTCATCTCGGTATGCCCAAATGTGGACTCCGACAACTGCTGGTGAAATAAAAAAAATTCTGGGTCTCACCTTTAACATGGGAATCATTAAAAAGCCCTCAATAAGATCATATTGGGCTTCAAATCCTATACACGCCACCCCAATTTTTCCTGGCATTATGTCGCGTTCAAGGTATGAACTCCTTATGAGGTTTTTTCACCTGAATGACAACCTGCAAGCACCCCCTTCCACAAGCAGTAGTTACGTTCGTTTATACAAATTACGGCCGTTACTAAATTTTCTAAATGACTCATTTTTATCAGCTTATACCCCAGAACAAAACTTATCAGTGGAGGAGTCGCTAATGAATTTTAAAGGCCGTCTATCATTTCGTCAGTACATCCCGCCCAAAAGCTCCAAATATGGATACACTGCTGCTTTTAAAATCTACGAAGGAAGGGACCACCAATGTAACCCACCAGGGTGCCCTCCTACTATTAATATCACGGGCAAGATAGTGTGGGGTTTATTGAGCCCTTTCCTACACAAAGGCTATCATGTTTTTGTTATCATGGACAATTTTTATACCAGTGTGGCATTGTTCAAAGTCCTACATGCGGCCAACACTGGAGCCTGTGGCACAATAAGCAGGAATCGCAAGGGGCTTCCCCATCAACTTGTGGAGAGACAGCTACCAAAAGGGGAGTCCTGTGCATTTCAAAATGAAGAGGTGCTGGCAGTAAAATTCCATGACCGCAGGGATGTTTATTTGTTGAAGGGAACCTGTCATCTCCGACACACCCCCTGAACTAGAGTAAGCGGTGTATAGTGTAAGTGATGCTGAATCCGAATATGTAAGTTTTATCTTCATACTCACTTCCATTCTGACTCTGTGCTCCCACAAACCAGCAGTAAAATGCACTTAGAGGACTCCAGTGCTCACTCACATAATGGAGAGGACTCAAAGAGGAGTCCTCTCAATGCATTTTACTGCCGGTTTGTGGGAGCACAGCGTCAGAATGGAAGTGAGTATGAAGATAAAACTTACATATTCGGATTCAGCATCACTTACACTATAAAACGCTTACTCTAGTTCATGGGGTATTTTGGAGATGACAGGTTCCCTTTAAGTACCATCCACGGAAGTGAAACCGAAGTGGTCAGAGAAAGAGTGTCCACTGTGGATAAAAGAAAGCCTGTGTGTGTGCTTGTCTACAATAAATTCATGGGTGGGGTTGACTTATGTGACCAGATGCTACAACCTTATCTGGTTAAAAGGAAAACCAGAGCATGGTATAAAAAAGTGGCAATATATCTACTCCAGGTAGCAATCTGGAGGCAGTACTACATTTCTTGAATTGCAGGAAAAGGTGATTGAAGATCTCCTGTTTCCAAATGCTGACCAAAGGCTAGTTCATGAATCGGAGGATGTGTGCCGTCTTGTTGAGAGACATTTCTTACACCCTATTCCATCCACACTGACCCTTAAATTCCCCCAAAAAAGGTGTAGGGTCTGTAGCAAACAAGGACGGCGAAGCTAGTCATGATATTACTGCCCCTCTTGTCCTTCCAACCCTGGCCTGTGCATAGGCCGCTGTTTTGAAATCTACCACACAGTCCTACATTACTAATTTTTCTGAAATTGAAGGAGAAGAATGCAGTTTTTCCAAATTCTTTCTTTAGTGTTTAGAAAGGGCCCAAATATTTTTATTTCTATTTTTTATTTTTTTTATTATTGTTTTGGGTGAAGTGGGTGTAAAACTTTTTGCATTGTTAGGCCTCGTTCACACTACCGCTACTAAGTTCCGTCACTATCGTCAGCGATCGTGATGGAGTAATAACGGACCCATAACAGCTCCATTGAAATCAATAATAATTGAATAAAAAAAAAAACACCTCTCTTTTTTCATTTTCCTATTTTTGTATGTGTCCAATAAAAAAGTACAGCTCAATTCAGTGAAAAACCTGTGGGATGAATTCTCTTTATGCCACTTGATATATTCCTTGAGGGTGTAGTTTCCAAAACATTGTTTATTGAGGCTGATTTCCACTGTTCGATACCTCAGGCTCTGCCCCTTTTGAGCTCCGCCATATGGCGATACAGTGGTTAATGAGCACATATATGGTCTTGATGTATTTCGAAGAAAATGGGTAACATATTTAGTGGTGACTTTCTCCTATTACCCCTTGTGACAATGAAAAATCTGGGTCTAAAGTGACATTTTTCAGTAAAATATGCATTTTTTTTTTTTTTTACAGCCAAGGGTTTCTAAATTCTATGAAAAGCATATTGGCCAGAGTGCTCACTACACCCCTAGATGAATACTTTAGGGGGTGTAGTTTCCAAAATGGGGTCACTTTTTTTGGGTTTCAACTGTGGGGGGTCCCCAGGGTATCTTCAAATGCAACACAGTGCCTGAAAATTATTCCAGTGAAATCTGCCCTCCGAAATCCATATTGTGCTCCATCTGTTCTAAGCTCTGCCGTTCATACATACTGTAGTCGATAATCACATATGGGGTGTTACTGTAAACTGCAGAATCAGGGTAATAGATATTGAGTTTAGTTTGGCTGTTAACCCATTCTGTGTTATAGGAAAAAAATTATTGAAATAGAAAAACTGCAAAAAAATGTGACATTCTGAAATTTCTTCTCCATTTTCTTTTAATTCTTGTGGAGCAACTAATGGGTTAACAAAGTTTTTAAAATCAGTTTTGAATAACTTGAGGGGTGTAGTTTATAAAATGGAGCAATTTATGGGTGGTATCTAGTATGTAAGGCCCACAAAGTGACTTCATAACTGAACTGGTCCTTAAAAAGAGGTTTTTAGAAATTTTCTTAAAAAATGTAAATATTGCTTCTAAAATTCTAAGTCTTCTAATGTCCTAAAAAAGTAAAATGACATTTTCAAAATAATGCCAACATAACGTAGACATATGGGAAATGTAAAGTAATAACTATTTTGTCAGCTATCGCTATCTGCCTTAAAAGCAGAGAAATTCAAATTTGGAAATTTACAAATTTTTCCAAATTTTCTTTAAATTTGGGATTTTTTTTATAAATAAAGGTGAAACATATTAACTCAAATTTACCACTAACATGAAGTACAATGTGTCACAAGAAAACAATCTCAGAATGACTTGGATAAGTAAAAGCGTTCCAAAGTTATTACCACATAAAATGAAACATGTCAGATTAGCAAAAATCAGTCTGGTCACAAAGGTGCAAAATGGCCTGGTCATGAAGGGGTTAAAGCAGACCTACAGCAGTGAACTGGCTAGGTTGTTATGGAAACCTGGTTTGTGTGGAGACTAACTGGCTGTGAGCTTCTATAGGCTGATAAGGGTCATGAGACCAGGCTTCTATTGGCTAATGCATTTTTTGGAAATATCTCAGGAACGGTACGTCCTGGAGAGCTGAGACCCGTTCTAAAACCTTCCCGGACACCTGATGTACCTGTGTGCCAAATTTTGTGATTATAGCTGCGACGGTGCGGATTCCTTACATACTCTCAGCTTTATATATTAGAAGATGTCATTATATGGTAAGGGCAGGTCCCAGAGGTGGCACCCGCACCTATCAGACAATGGGGAAATATCCTAGCGGTATGCCTCCATTGTCTCAGATGGAAATAACCCTTCAAGCGGAATTAACTGGTTGCAGCAAACAGAGCTGAAATGTTATGCAATATCTATGAAATTAGTGAAATTAGAAATTAGTGATTAGCGAAGTTTTCAAAAATTCGATTCGGCAACTTTGTCGAACTTCAGCAAGAAACTCTCTTTGACCTGGGTAATAAATGTCGATTAATAAACTTACTAAACTGCTCCAGAAACTATTTGTCTAGTTCCTATCTGAAGATTACAGCTCAACTTAAAAATATCTATATTGGATGATTTTTGTGCTAATATTTAAAGGGGTATTCCAGCACAGGGACTGCACATGCTGAAAAAAAAAATTTGCAGAACTTATATCCATCTTACCGATTCTCCGGTGCTAGAGTTATGACAGTGACGGTTCCCCAATGTACCCCACTTCTTGCTACTATCTTGACACTGCAGGAAATGGCCAGTAATTGGATCTTTTACACAATGAGTCGGAACTGTTCCTCTTTGAAAGGCCAAAAAGTTGGGTGTTATATGGTATAGTTATATATAAATTACATTTTTCTGCCACTAGGGGGCAGCCATGTTGCCTGCAAATAACTCTACCTTCTTTACCAGAGTACATATCAGGCTATTGTCAGTATCAGTACTAACAAAAGCAACATATACTTGATTTAAATACTAATAAATACCTTATAAATAATGTAACTTAATTTTCATGGTGAACAGGCAGAAGATAAATCAGTTGTAAACTACATAAATAGTCCTGATGAGTGAATGCATATTTAGCATATTATTGTTTCTATTCCATACCACTTAATTGCTGATGTTCCTTTGAAACTTGATTTGTGACATAATGGAGAAGAGGAGGCACCATCTACAGAATAGTATGCATTCCTGGGTGACCATTGTAAGTTGAAACCATTGTAACCCTCTATGGAAACCTATTAATTGGTTCCAAAGACCCGAGATGTCATCCCAAAATTAAAAGTAATGAAGATTAACCCCTTACTGCTCACTAACATACTTTTATATCACTGAGCTGTACTATCAATTGAGTGCTATAATAGTACATCATGGTGATGGTGCGAGCTCAAGACGCCATTGCTTCTGGGTACCAGTTGTAGAACACAGTTGGCACCCTGCTCTCACTGCCAGGATTGGAGATAACTTCAGTGCCAGCAGTTTAACCTCTCAGATGCCACGGTCAATAGCAAACGCAACTTTGGACAGGTTAGACAGAGGGGGGTAGCTCCTTCTGTCTCCTGATCAACACCCCACAAATGCGCTCACAGGGAGCAGAGTACAGTAGTTCTCATTACAGCCAGGAGTCTTCTGACAGGCCCCAAGTCTGCCATGTCCTGACCTAGTTGTCAGAATGGCTACACACAGTAATTCAGGATTATATAGCTATGTCAAGGAAAAAATGAAATACACTGTTACGTCTTTTAAAATGCAGAAATAAATGGAAAAAAAATCACTGGAGTCTTCAGTAACAAATTAGGCTACATCCTTAAAGGTCCTTAAATGGGTTTCTCTGGAAATGATTTAAAATGGCCTCCAGCAATCTGTCCTAGAATGTGAGGAGGACTGTTGCCTTAAGTTGTAGAGTGCCGAGAAGAGTGAGCGGGTGGGGTCTCACTATACAACATGCTCTGGCACTTGTATATACTACATATTGGTGAGTTTTCCTGTTGGGCTGCTCAGCCATGATGGCATATCATAGACAGGATAACATAATTACCATCTATTGTAGACCAGTGTATTGAGGCCACGTCTACTCCCCTAGGCAGGACTGCAATTGGTGGCAACCAGTCCTGCTCTCATTCTAGGAAAGTCTGCTTGAAGCTATAAATCACTTTCTATGTATAAGACAGGAGTTTCTTCAGGTTCCTGTACAGTAATAATAAAGTGGAGCCGCTCTCAACGGGTATCCTAAGGAGCAGCTCATCCTGACATAGCAGAGGGCAGTACAGAACATGTAGTACTACACTATACTGTAGACATGTGCTACTAGACTGCATGCTCAGTGAAACAGCAATGTATAGGTAGGTCAGTGCCATACAATGCCACATCACACCATATCACACCACTGTGATTTTGACTGGTTTTTCAAAATTGAACTTTTAGGGTTCAGTCTATATGTGTAGCAAGGCTTTGACTAGGCCAGTAAAGATGATGAAGGAATAGTTTTATTAAGCTACATATCTTTTCCCTCTTTATGCTCTTAAAGGGGTTTTCTGAGAGATATACTCATGACCTATCCTCTAGATAGGTCATCAGTATCTAATCAGCTGTTTGAGAAGGCAGCAGTGCTTGCAGTAGCGCCACGGACGTCTCGCAGCTTTCCTTAGGCCAAATGATGACATGTTCATCAGTCACATGACCTAGGTGCAGCTCAGGCCCATTAAAGTGAATGGCACTGAGTTGCGATACCAAGCACAGCCACTATACAATGTACAGAGCTGTGCTTGGTGAGCTGCAAGAAGGCTGCAATCCTCACAGGCACCTCGCTGGTGCCTTCTCAAACAGCTGATCAGAGGGGGTCCTGGGTGTTGGACCCCCATCAATCAGTTTTTAGTCTCAGAAAACCCTTTTAAAGCACCAGTCACAGATATCAATGCAACAGCTATTAGGCGTTCTCCAATCTACCTCAACAGTCCCTGTGAAATCCATTCAGAGGTGCTTGAGAATGAAAGCCCTGTCAGTCATCTGCTCTCTTCGGATCAGAAGCAGCAAATATTCTAGTGACAGTTAAGCATACAGCACATTCTCTTTACAATAGGGCAATGAAGAGGGCCAAGGCTCACTTAACAGTTAGATTATAATTTATATGGCAAGCCAAGTTCTTTCCTATTGGCAGGATCCCCAGAAAGACACATCCTTCAGATCCTGAAAATCCCTCTTTCTTAATAAGGTCCAACTAATGTTAAGCCCTGTATTGGCAAAGGCCCCAGACAGCTCAACTTTCTACAACCAATGGGGACATGACAGTTCTCCTCTGAAGCTTATCCCTAGCCTCTTCTGAGTTTTTGCTTGGCTTCTTTTATCTAATAATGGGGCTCTTATAAGAGGAAACAAAACGTGAATTGGGTACATTTCACATTGTAAATTTACCCTTTGGGGTGTTACTACCAACTGCAATCTCAGACCACCATATTTGTCATTGAGTCTCCTCCCTACATTGTAGACTTGTTACTGTTCTTCCCTTCTATGCCTTAGTTTATAAATTCATGTAGTTGTGCTTTATTCTTTGTCATAAATCTCTAGAAATGTTGACGTGACACAAGTTATGTTACATTTTATTGAATTGCTGTAAGAACATTTCCTAGATTCCACACAAACTCACATTCTAGACCCGAAAGCGTTAATGAAAAGCTTTAACTGGCTGGCGCGGGCTCCTGAGGGATAGTAATTTAGTTTTTTGGTAATGCAGTTTAAATTTTTTTTTAAGCTGCCAACATAAGGCGAGTAATTGAAAGTGAAGGTTTGGATACAGAGAACAGGGAAAGTGTTCATCCCGAGAGGTGTTTAATAAAACTCTTGTTCAATTACAAAGAATTACATTACTACGGAGACCAGGAGAATGCTTAATATTGCATTTTCACTCTACAAAGTCTGGGCTGATGTCAGAAAGGGGAAAAGACAGCCATCCAAATACATGAAAAGACCAAGTTGTTGATGTTTCTACATTCAAGCAGTCAAGAAAAGAATGTTTTTTCTGTGTCTCCGAAGCTGATGACAAAATAAAAAAAATGCTAATTACTGTCATTTTCTATTTTCCAGTGAGGAAATCTAAAAGAGAATGTAGAGAAATGGCCAGCAGTCAATTCAGCTTCATAATGTAGCATGTACCTTTTTGGAATGGCAGGCACCAAGTTTCATGTAGAAACTCTGAGTCTGCACAAAATGTGATTACATTGGAGGCACCTCAAAGTCAGGTACTTTTTGTCCTTGAATAAACTTAAAGGGGTTATCCTCGAATTTATATTGATGACCTATCCTCTGGATAGGTCATCAATATCAGATTGGCAGGGGGTCCAACACCTGGGATCCCTGACAATCAGCTGTTAGAAACATAGAAACATAGAAGATTGATGGCAGAAAAAGACCACCTGGTCCATCTAGTCTGCCCTTTAATTATCCTTTTATTGTTATCTTAGGATAGATACATGTTTATCCCAGGCATGTTTAAATTCAGTTACTGTGGATGTATCAACCACCTCTGCTGGAAGTTTGTTCCAAGCTTCTGCTACTCTTTCAGTGAAAAAATATTTTCTAATGTTCTTGATTTGTTCCCGAACTAACCTCAGTTTGTGCCCCCGTGTTCTTGTGTTCTGTTTCTTATTAATAACCCTTCCCTCCTGGACTTTATTCAGTCCTTTAACATATTTAAAGGTTTCAATCATGTCCCCCCTTTCTCTTCTTTCCTCCAGACTATACATATTAAGAACTCTGACTTTTTCTTGATAAGTTCTATGCTTTAGACCTTCCACCATTTTTGTAGCTCTTCTTTGGACCCGTTCT
Source organism: Rhinella marina (assembly GCA_900303285.1). NCBI lineage: Eukaryota > Metazoa > Chordata > Amphibia > Anura > Bufonidae > Rhinella > Rhinella marina. Next base: position 25,912 of record ONZH01014501.1, read on the forward strand.
ATTTTAGCAATATCCTTTTGCAGGTGAGGTCTGGTGAGGTCTGTTAAAAGAGGTCGGGCGCTCCTCTTCTTAGGCAGGGGCGTAACTACGGTAGATCCAGTGATTGCTATGGGGCCCAGGGCAAGAGGGGGCCCAGTCTTAGTTGGGATCATCTCCTCTTCTACTGGAGGTGAAAACTTGGTCAGGACTCTACCCTCTAAAGGAACAACTTTTAGTAAACAAAACAGTTGAAAAATGTCCTAAGGGTTATTGAAAGGGGTTTAGGTAGAAACCATTGTGTCCTGTTCTGGGGGGGGGGGCTAGTTTGATCCTTGCTATGGGGCCCTTACCTTTCTATGTATGCCACTGTTCCTAGGCCACGTGATGTCACATGGCCTACTTTTAGCTCAACCCATTCAAGTCAGTGGGGCTGAGCTGCAATACCAGGCACAGCTACTATACAGAGTATGGCGCTGTGCTTGGAAAGCTGCCATGAGCCTGCTGAACTCACCAGAGCTATGACGTCTCCCTGAAACAGCTTAGGTCATTTCAATTGCTGGATAACCCCTTTAATATCTAAAGGTGCTGGTACATTTTCCAATTCTTTTTGAATGAGTGGAAAAGTACCGTAAATTGGGGGTGGTGGTGGGTATTAAAGACCATATGTATCTCAGCAACAATATGTGTTTTAAAGGCAAAGAGCACGGTCTACAATTAGGGATGAGCGAACCTGAACTGCAAAATTCGGGTTCATACCAAACTTCGGGGAGTTCGGGGACCCGGACCTGAACCCGGACTTTTTCAGATCCTGAGTAATTTTCTGCCTGTTACCCCATGCAGCCTTATTTTTCACAGACTGCTCTTAATAACCCCTCTTTTACACAGACTTCTCCCCATGCCACACTCTCACAGACTGCCCTCTCTCATATACAGACTGTTCACTATGGTCTCCCCTGATTCATACTTCTCCAAATGCCCCCTCTCTGCTACAGGCTTCTCCCAAAGTCACTCTTACATTAACTGGTCTCTTGTATACTCTTTCACACCCAGACAGCTCCCAGTGTTTCCTTCCTTTCTCACAGAGAAGTCTTCCTCTCCTTCTTAGTCCTCTAATTACCTTCCACCACTACCTTCTACCTTCAACCTCCTCCTTTCTGTGGTGCCTAGATGTCACTAAAAGTCCTGCACCTACAGTATTCTAGCTGTGGATTTGCTGGAATTTATGTAAAACCACATTAGAAACAACTTGGTCACAATAAATTTGCAGCACAAATTGTGGCAAAACTGCATAATAAAACATACAGACATGTAGGGGGTCAGTGGTCAGGCAGCAGATGGCCACCTGGAGTACATCTGTATAAGGTTCTGCATATGTAGGGATAGCTGTCAGCCAGTCTTTCCGGGAATGTTCTTTCATGGGGAGATCATTTGTGGACTAACAACTAACAAACAAAAATGTGAAACTCAGCCAACTTCTTTCCAGATGATGGCAGTATGTCTTCAGTCAGTAAAAAACTTTGTTATTAATGAGTTTTTGGGAGTTCCAGATTGATGGCATATCCTCAGGCTAGACTATCCTTAGGATAGGTAATCAATATCAGATCTATGCGGGTCCAATCCAGGCACACCAGCTGTTTAAAGAGGTTGCTGCGTTCCATTGAGCTCCATGGCCTCTTCCTAGGCCATTGACATCACAGTGATCGGTCACACGGCCTATCTGCAGCTCGTTCCCATACAAGTCAATGGGCCTAGATTGCAATACTATGCACAGCCACTATAAAATATAAGCAACCCTGGGGAAAAGTGCATTGGAAAGGTAGTTTAAAGAATCAGGCCAGAAATGAACGCATAACAGTCTTTATTTACTTAGTTCGAAATATAGCTTGCAGCACATCCAGCAGTATTAAATACAAAGAGCAGTTTTTGGCACCAGATGAGGTGTATGGTGGCTGCTTGGGTGGCAATTTAACAGCAGTAGCAAGCACTTGTGACTATAGGTGTCCACTGTGATTTATGTTTGAACTTAGTTTGGCCTCATAGTTGTTTATGAAGGTGATGGTGTCTGAGCTGTAGTCCCTCACCTTGCAGAAGTATCTGTAAAGCCTTAATTTCACTGATCACTCTTCTCCCTTGTCTCTCAAGTAGTTTCTTGAGGCAGAATTAAGTATTTCTCACAGGAGAAGAATATCTGGTTCCACAGTTTCCCTGTGAAGAGTTGGTCTCAGGGGCGAAAAAGATACGGAGTGGGAGCCCTAACGTGCTTCCTCACTCCTCCGCTATCCGAACAGGAACTTCCCCCTCCTCTCTCTTCTCTGTAACACTAGACTGGAACTCCCCCTCCTGGCAGGTAGCAGGACCAGCCCACTCCCAGTAAGGTGGAGGAACAGGGTGGTTAGCCCTGTTCCTGTCAGCCACTGTCAACCATTACCTCCTCTGCTGGAATAAATGACATAAAACATAAAAATACAATATATTACATGACACTGCACATACAACATTAAACAATGCCAGATACCCCTAGGTTTGGGTTACTTTAAAAACATGTGAAAAAGCTCCAGTACCCACAATAGTCTTTAATGTAATCGATGGTTAAAAAACATAAAAATCTTGATCTGATTCCATTTAAACTTTCCACTATGTGACATACCACAGTGTGTAGGACCCACATGTGTAAATTCAGTGAAAAGATCAGACAAGTATGGGGAATAACCCTTCCAGCATTGACAGCAATTACATCCTTTGATAAGTACAAAGCATCTTCAAGTTATTAGATCATAAATCTTCAGCTATTCAATTAGAATGGCTGGGAGATTTACAGCCGCTTCAGGGACTACAGAGAACCATTAGCCTTTATTATCATAAGTAAAGGCATTTGCTGGAATATAGTTGTAGGTCACCACCAGCAGCTCATCCCTGCACAAATACACATGTATGATCTTATTGACTTTGCCACTGAGAAACTAAACCCCGGTTCATTTATTCTACTCACTGCAAGTGCACACCATGATTACTATTAACCTCCATTTTCTATTGCCAAAATAATGACCATTCCCACATAATCTATTACTTTGGTACTACTTATTTGTAAGTGAAAATGGAATTTAAATGCTTCGTTCTCTATCATGTAACAGATTGGGATTTAACCTGCCTTCTCATTCCGAGGAGTGCCGAGTATTAATCGGGGTAATTTAGCTTGCCCTTGGGACTTCAGAATGTGTACACCTTCATAGAGTACAGTAGAACCTCATTTAAGAAATGTGTAATTATGACGCATGTACAATGGAATTACCCAGTAACAGCTTGTCACCATCTAGTAAAAATATGACTTTCTACTGGGAGGGGTGAAGCATCTGAGAAATCTACAAAGACGGAATAAGGTTGATAATGAGTTTTATGAACTTCATTATTATACCTATTGGATAAATTACAGATGTGTTCACATTTCTGAAAGCACAATGATGAGTGTGCTGACCACAAGAGCCATCCATGGCTAGCGGAGTCTCATACACATAAATGATATCTCTGGCTCCTCAGTATGAATGACGACCAACCTTTAATGAGGGCAAAATAATTGTCACCATGGAGAGGGATCACTGAACCTTACTGAAAGGCAACAGTACATGAATGTTCAGTGCAGGAATTGAGCAGATAAGGATGTAATATGTCCTAATCTTCTACAGACATGAATATGTAACATTAAGTCTGTACCTGATGGCAGGATGTTCTCCATATTACTCGACAATAATCCCTATCTACAATGACACTTGTAAACTCAGAACCCGCCACAGTTTATCGCCTGTGCTCAATCCACCATGTGCTTTCATGTATAGGATGTTTTTCATAGTTATTAGGATTTTAAAAAGGAAGCTTCAACCATTTTGTAATTCAGAAATAATCTGAAAATAAAGGTTCCTACCTACTTATTTTATAACCTGATTTGCAAATTCACTAGGATCACAAAATTTTGGCTTAAAGAGAATCTGTCACCAGCGACCTCCCTGTCCAAGTGTTTGCATAGACACAGGGGCAGATTGGCCATAGACCTTACGGGGAAAATTTTTCCCTGTGGGCCGATGCCCAGGAGGCTGCTGGAGCCCTCCTCACAGCAGGCCAGTGGAAGTTTTTGGGAATAGATTTTGTGCTGTTGGGGCAGTATTTTGTGAAAGACTGTGGTATTTGGCTCTGTTGGAGTGGTATATTGTGCCACAATATTGTATTGCTGGCCCCATCTACTTGTGTTGGCCCTGCCTTCCATCAATTTGGACACGACTACAAATCGGGGCCACTTTTAGTATTTTTTATTTTTTCCAGGGCCAATTTAAGTTCCCAGTCCGCTCCTGCATAGACACCTAGCCGTAGTTCACCTGATACTTTTTCTTAACACACAAAGTAGGCCAAATTAGGTTCAATGAGGGCTGTCTCCTCCCTTTATGCTTTGATTGGCAAGGCCAGGCAGTGGCAAAGTAACACAGGAGGGGCTGGCTAAGAGAAAGGAGTAGAGCTTAGATGCAACAAGAGCAACAATGATGTCCTCATTGCACCACAGACCTAATTTGCATATTAAGAAAATGTATTATAACTTTTCTGGAGCCTTGGATCCAGAAAACAAAAACAGTGTTTTAGTCAGGTGAGCCACAGCTACAGTATGTGTCTTTGCAAATAGTTGGATAGGGAGGTCATTGGTGACAGATTCCCTTTAAAGGGGTTGTCCTGTTAGGACTTACAATGTTCATATTCCCAAATAGGGTATATTTACATCATACTGAGGAGTCCAGAGCAGAGGACCCCCTCTATAACACCGGATCTCCTTCAGTTGGACCCAGTCCATCCGTGTATCATACGACAATTCATTTGAATGACGCCATATAATACTACACTTCACCCTTGCAGGCCATGGCAGGGGAAATGTACAGGCAGTTGGGCACTTCCCTCCGAAGCAGGACACTAGACAAGATAATACACTGTATGTAGGTATTAAAGGGCTTCTTATGTAGATATTGATGGCCTATCCTCAGTATAGGCTAACAATATCAGACTGGCGGGGGTCTGACTCCCAGCACCCTTGCTGATCAGCTGTATAATGATGCCATAATGCTCTGTGAGAGCTTAGGCCTCTTCCTAGGCCAAGTGATGTCACTTTCATCGGTCACATAGATTAGGGGCACCTGAGCTTCTTTAAACAGCTGATCGGTGAGAGTGCTAGGAGTCTGACCCAGACAATGTCATATTGATGACCTATACTGAAAATAGGGCATCAATATGAAAATCCTGGAAAACTTCTTTAAATTGAATAACAATTTAGCCTTCTCAAAAAAATCTCTTCATGAAGCATTTGAAAGACGTTTCATCTTTGTGACATTTCATCTACATCTTTAAGATTCTTTATATGGTGTTTCTTTATGTATATCTGCTGGTTGGTGCCAACCTTAAATTCACATAGTAACTTTATACTCTTGCCAGACAGGTTATTTAACCAAAGACACCATCACTTACAAAAAAATGCGGTTTGGAGAAACATTGCACGGTTTTCCATTCTAGCCAAAGCTTAGATGACACATAGCCTCTGTAGAAGACAATAGTCTTCCTAGTTAATTTTTCCATATTAGTGGTCTTCATCTTGGGACCTGTGTCTATGAGGGAGTACTAGGTGTTGGAGTTTTCCACTGATTGGAAGCAACTGCTCTAAGTGTTGGTCATAAAGCTGTAGCTCTCAGTCCAGAAATGGTTGAGAATTGGACACATGCATGAAAGAAATCAGGTTTCTCAATATTTTGAACAAAATCCTGCATGACAATCATACTGTTCACCAAGTATTGTTTATCCTATGTTTGTCTTTAACACATTTCCTTCACTTATGCAAGTTCTTCCCTTAAGAATTCTCTTCGTTCAGCTGGACCTGTCCCTTTACTACCATCTGGTTTTATGATGTGCCAATTACCTACTTTCTCAGAATCGGAGCCCCACTCAACACAATGAAACTTTCGTAATATCGTTTCAAGATGACAACACCATATTCAATTTAAAGATTGTCTGCCAAGAGTTGCCCAGATGAGCCAAAAGGGTATAATGAGAAAGAAAGGGGCTGGTGACTCATGCAACCTTCCACCCCTATGGCTGCAAATTCAACAATTGTAGCACTGTCTGGGGGTATATAAATCAGCACTATATTGTTTACTGCCTGTAATAATGTGCTACAGACAGACAATAACAGCTCTGTTGGTGTATTTCACAGTGCATGTTCTCTCTGCATTATGTCTAATTGATTTAGTTGCCCTGAAGGTCTTGTTTCATGGGTCCTTCTATGCAGCACATACTGTTTTACTGTTAGATTTTATGGGGCATAAACACCTCCCTCCTCTGATCCATTAAGTGTACCTCTCTAACAACATTCCTGAGTCAGAACTCTAATGTTACCGGCCAGATGTTCATAAAGATTGTTCTGATAGAGTCTTGTGCACTCTGTTTTTACCACCACCAAACGCAATCAAATTACTCGATGGGACATGTTTGTTAATTTCTTGGTGCCTTCTACGTGCACAATTCCACCCGGTGGGTTGATAAACCAGGGAATGTTTCAGTCTCTTCTTACAAAACTTTACACAGTAGGAAAAAAACTGATAAAACACACATTTTAGATATTTTGGTAAATTGCACAAGGATATTCCATTGTTTTAGTCAAGCCTGACCTTGGGAAATGCACCTGTCTGGTTGCTATCCACTGCTCCAATTGAGTTTGCACTCTGATCTCACTTCTCTGTATAGGGAGGGACTCAAAGAAAGGACCCATCTACTTTCATCTCCATATTGACTCACAGGACAAGTGGACAGGGGAGTCTATTTGAAACTGAACTTTAAATGCGCCTCTGTCAACATGATCAACTGTATTAAATTAGGAATATTGCCTTGTAAGGTTGATCATGCTGAGAAAAAAAAATATATTTCTTGCATCTTAAATGGCTGGTGTTAAATGTGTACTTTTATTTTATGCAAATATGCAGTTGGCACACTAAGGGGTTGGCGTAGGTATTGGAGCACCGCTACTCAGTGCTTAGTACACTGTCTCTGCCCTTTGATGAACAGGGTGACAAAGCAGTATGAAAAGACAGTGCTATCTCGTCTAGCCCTGTCAATGAAAAGGAAAGAGGGAGTGTACTAAGCACAAAGGGGCATAGTGATTGTAGTACTCCAAGAGCTACATGTTCCCCTGGGTGCTCCAACTACCTAATTTGCATAAAAATAAATACACGCATTTCTCAGCAGCCCTTCATGATACAAATAAAAGAAATATATTGTTTTACTCAGCATGATTACCCACATCTGGCAATATGCCTGGTTTAATGGGGTTGATCATGCTGACAGAGGCTCTTTAAATATAATTTTCTAGACAATGAACTGTGCAAATGCAAGCCAAAATTAAAACAGTGACGATGAATAGATTGGATTATGTTACAAAAGTGTCTTGGTTGCTAAACAGATTCCATGTTGATTTTAATTATTGTAGTTTTAGTATGGATTCTTTTCACCATCTACATCAATTTCCCACATCAGAGCTGACACTTTGACATGCACACTGACCTTGAAGGTCACTTTGATCCATACAGTGTCCCTATAACAAGGTTAAAATGAGAAGTACACAGACATATGGGTCAAATGCCTTAGAGCCTCCACCACTCACACTCCTTGATGGATGTTTGGTGAGCCTAAAGGTGGAGAGGTGGCCACCTATGCATGTGTCTCTCTCTCTCTGTTAATTTGTAAGGAATTCACTGGCTCAGTTGACTATACTGTACATCTCCTATAAACTTTGATGGTGAGTTCCATATGCATATGCAATCACCCAGCGTTGGACTGGCCCACCAGAGTAATAGAAAATCCTGTGAAACCATAGTGGACTGCAAAGGTCCAGGAGAAAAAAACAAAAACATTTGGATCTGCCTGTTTCTTTGAAACAAAATCTATTATCTATTTATTGATAATATGCAGTATGGGCCCTAACAATAATTCCTTCTAGTGCGCCCAAGGAACCCCAGTCCGACCTTATAGTTACCTCTTCTATAGGTGGTTGAAATAGGGCCAGGCGGGACACAGGGGTAAGATTGGGCTCCCCACCAATCTTAATCTAGCCTTGGATAAATTACCACTAAATATTAGCCCTCCATTCATTGTCCCATATAATCAGAGGCACATTTGCCCAAACGCTAAGTAATAAAAGGCAGGCAAAGTTTTAATGGTTGTATAATTTTAATGATGTGCAAAATAATGCTGATCTGATTAAAATTCTGGTACTTGAAATGTGAGAAGGACATTTGTAGGCTACAAGGAGAAGACATTAAGTAGTTAAACATCCTGAATTTTAGCTCATCAGCAAAGCAGTAAAGGTATCTTATTTACAACATCATTTAACCATGAATACAAATAACACATATTAAAAGATCTTCTTCGATTGAACCCGTTTCATTATCGTTGACTAATGAATCCCTATCAAGCCTTTAATCTCATTGGCCCGAAGTCCAACCATTCGTCTCCTGAATGAGACAGACTGCTCAGTAAAATGAAGCTTATCTTAAAAGAGACAAATGGATTGATTATTAGCCAGAGTCTCTTGGAGAAAAGGTATAATTCCACAATTAATATGAATGATGAGAATTAAGCCTCATTGATAATTAACTGGGTTTGAGGCTGTTTGTTCTACTTGCTTAGCATAATGTTTATATTTCAGCAGCATATATTTCATCCTAAGTATTGCGGAGATGGCTGGGCACTGAGTGTGAATCTCTTATATGGTGCTTGGTAGGAATCATGTACTGCAGCTCTCTGTGGTTGACCACCATGGATGTCTACCCTGTGATGGATGTAAATGATAGTTCTGTCTCAACACTAGACCTTTGATATTTTATAAACCTTTGATTAAAAGGGTTAGAAAATAGAGTCTGATTTTTTTCCTCTCAGAAACAGCTCCACTTCTATCCATTGGCTATGACTGTACCTCAGCCATATTGTTACAGTGGTGGCCTATGCCTGCCGCTGTCCTGCTCTCCTGCCATGGTACTCACCCGTCTTCTCTTAAGAAGGTGGCCAGGAACTGTTTATTCTCTGCTGGTCACCAGCGACATCATCAGTGTCCCCTGCAGGCTGTGTGAAGAAGGCCTCTAGGGCCAGGTCTGTCTTAAGGTCATGCACGTGCTCCCAGCTTTTAAAGGGCCAGTGCCAGTGCACGAGTACCCTAGTTGCCTTACATACAAATGCAATTCGTGACAAAGTATTTTTTAATGAATCTAATTTCCTTGTGAAATTTGATGAAGCAGACAAATTTTTCATAACTTTGCACATCACTAATTAGGATGATATACTATATACCAATTTTATCCAACTGGTCACTCCTGACCATCCATTGACTTCAAAGTGGTTCTTTAAGGCTTAAAATACAGCTATCTAGAGCACAGGTGTCTTTCCTGGTTATGTCCAAGAATGAGCATGTAAAATAAGCAGCTAGATCATGTATCCAGCTCTCAAATAATGACAGTAGTGTTAAGAATGGAACATGGTCCACCCTGCACTAGGATATACCGTTTCTTCAAGCCAAGGTGTATTAGAGCATAACTGGTTATTAAATTAGCTGGTGGCATATACAAGTGTTTCAGACAGGAAGCTAGAAGTCTTTTACATAAAGTGTAATTCCCCATACTGGTATTACCATTCCTACACCCTGCTACGGTCTCTAATAGGCTAAGTACAATGTCATCTGTGTATTTATTCCAAGTCCTCTTATACTGTGCATTAATTATTCTGCTATGTAACTGTTATTTGTTATATTACATATTATATACCTGGTTCACCAGCAGGTGGCAGTGGATATATGGCAGAAAGATCCTTAGATAGAATGGAACTTACCTTTCCATTCTCCCCCTTTTGGGCAGAAGTGGGCCAGTCCTGTGTCCTACCAAAGAGAGGGTTTGCAGTTCTAGTTGATTCCAGTCCAATCCTTAAGTCCAGCTGCCAAAATAAAGCCGAGTTTAGCACAGCAGAGAGAGAAAGCAGAGTTATCAAGTTTGCCTGCCAGTTTATGCTAAAGCCTGCTAGAACCAACAGAAGCCTTAATACTGTCTGTATGCAAGTTTATTCAAGTAAATCTGTTGAACTTTATAAAAGTATGGACTTGACTTATTCTCTACCTCCTACCTCAACTCTCCCCTTTATTGCTTCAGAGCCTAACCCTGGTGATCAATGGTATCCAGGTAGGAGCACCGTGACACATACACAGAGACTATTGGGGTCGCACTACACCACTTGGGATTTCTATAAACCTTGGACACGATCGGCCCTGGGGCGGGCACGTTGCAAAAGCGTCCCCAAAGCATAAAGATTTGTCACAGATGCCACACAATGATTAGCATCCATTTCTGGTGCTGACGTACTGCAGCTCAGCTTTCATTCACTTGAATGGAAACTTAGCTGCAGTGCCGTGACATAGCTACCTACTACACAATGTAGTGAGTCTTCTGCTTTTGCTCTGTCAATTTCTGGCGTCGGAGACTGTTCAAAACAGGTGACTTGTGGGGTGACCAATCTAATACTATTTTGTTAAGTCCCACTTTAATGAGTCAATACTGTGATATAGCAAACTCCTGGCATTGACGCCAAAAACTGCACGAAAAACTGCATGTGTGATTCGAGACAAACTATAACAAAGCTCCTGTTCTCTAATAGAATATTCCAGCTGAAAACCGAGCAGGATATCTATCATCCTCTAGTCTTTCTATGTTATGTATAAGACAAAATGGCAGCTGTGACATTTTATTTCTGGTAATGCAATCATGGACTTCTCGTCTCTGGCCCAACACACACGTTTCAACAGACAAATCTAAATAGATGGGGCCTACAATGCAATTTTACATTGATGGATGATCTCGCCTGACACAGCTGCTCCTTCTTGCTATGGCTGAAATATAACATGACCTCAGAATAAAGCCCTCTTTTAATATTGATTTACCATTGATTTTGTAGTTTCAACCAAATGTATACCACAAAATCCTTTCAGCGAAGCAAGAATCCGTAGTTTATATTAAGCGCAAAACAATATACACTAAAGTGACATAGATGTGTGCTGATTAAACTGAAATGTTTGACTTCTCCATCCCATTTATGAAACCTGGAGATCAGGAAAAGTACATATGTTGTAAGCCATCGGAGTCTGTCGATAAAATAAGGTATTCAGGGGTGTGTTGGATAGGGGGCTCCAAATGCCTAATGTACTGCCAATACAGGGTTCTGGGGCTTACACGCTGGCACATGACATGGATTCTATATGCCGGGTTACATTAGAGCAGTGATGGTGAACCTTTTAGAGACCGAGTGCCCAAACTGCAACCCAAAACCCACTTACTGTATTTAATCGCAAAGTGCCAACACGGCAATTTAACCTGAATACCAATATAGTATATCATCCATGTACTCTGCCTACATTCAATGTGCTGCTTGTGCTGTTCATAGCGTGCCCTGCGCTGATGAATGGCAGGAAAAGTCTAAAGCATATTGGTACACCATAGACTTTTTCCAGGGTGCGGGTGCCCACAGAGAGGACTCTGGTAGCCGCCTCTGGCACCCGTGCCATAGGTTCGCCACCACTGCATTAGAGAGAGGAGGCCTTGAACTATGAGAGAAGGCTTGCTGAGTGTATGCAGGTGGCCTTAAATGGTGATGGCATAAATTCTGCAAAATATACACCCTGTGTGGAGATACGATTACACAGGTGCACAGTCCAAGATTAAAGAATTGATTACTACATATAGTGGCTTTGCAGTGGGTTTTCTAATGGTTGAATCTAATTTTTTGTAAACTTTTTTTTATTTAAGGTTCAAAATGATGTAATCCCTCACATACCAATCCCTCACTGCTCCCGTTCCGATGCTTCCTGGTCCACCCCTGGTCTCAACTTCCTGGCCAGTCTCGACGCACAGGACATGACTGCTCAGCTAATTGCTGACAGGCCACCGTGGTGGATCTTTTGCTTGATCACCACAGGGGCGGACTGGGAACTTGGCCATGGAAAAAAAAAACTAAAAGTGGCCCCAAGTTCTAGGGTGGTCCAAATTAACAGAAGGCAGGGCAACACAAGTAGATGGGGTCAGCAATACCATAGAACAAAATACCATCCCAGCAGAACCAAATAACATAGTGAAGCACAATATACTGTTCCAAAAGCTGTCCCTCTGTGGTGGCCATCAATAGCTACCATCTTCTGTCCTTTTCTTCCAGTTGTCTATGGAACAGGGGGCTTAGGAGATGAGATGCACACCACAACAGTTGAATTCAGGAATACATGTGCAGTCACTGGCTGGGTACATGAGTACTTGATTCTCACAGCATTAATTACTGTTGAGAGCTAATTATGAACCCGGTCAGCGGCAAAGAGGAGGACTTGGGTGGCCACCTGGGGCATTGTCCCACCGGGAAATTTTTCTGTAGGGTCTATGGCCAATCTGCCCCTGACCACTTACAACAGAATAGATGAAATTCATGGCAGAATAAATCTGTGGCTGCAGGTAAAATAATCTGCAAAATGTCCTCATTCACAAATGACCACTTTCACATGAATTGTAATGTACTTTGTTGCAGATTCAAAAACCTGCAATGTAGATGCCACATGTGAACTTGGCCTTAGAGTGTTGCTCTTTCTGGATTGGACTGGTGTCTCATTGGTATGACTGTTGATGAACCTCAGTGTATTTAACAAACACATCCCCAAGTTCACCAGAAGTCAGACTAATCCTTGATGTAAGTTCAAACATTGCAACCTACAATTGACTCCAATATTCTCAATAGCTTTTGCAATGCACTGCTCTCCATCATTCCCCTCTCTCGCATTACCTGGCCATCTGGATACTATATAGCTGGTGGCATATGTCCCGCACGTGTAGACCTGATTTGCTGACTTGATTAATGGCAGATACCTTGGAATGTACATGCAGAGTGAGGGAGGCAATAAATTTCCTCTGTCTCTTGATGTATATATATCGGTACAAATCAGTCAGTGTGCGCTTTTCTTCCGTAATAAAAAAACATGATGCAAGATCTCGCTGTCAGCCTGACATAACTCTGGCTGAATGTTATGGGAAACAGATAATGCTATGGAGGAAACACCTGTACAGCTCATTGCGTCAGCAGAGAAGGTTGCAGCAGACACACTTCATTTCATAGGCATTCACCTGATGACATTGCCAAAGTGGAAATGGATGGAACTCTGGCTCTTGGACTTTGACAAATGTGCGCGTTCCCCCCATCTGGTGCGCACATGAACCATACTCTGTGAAATGCTCCTGGACTTTTCAATGGAGATTAATAAATAATTTCTGGAAACAGGCCTTGCTGTGAGATGAAGGGGGATGCGGCAGAATGGTTAAAATCCCGAGCTGTCAGATGATGAATCCTTCTCTGACCCTTGATAATTTGCATGAATTCAGGAGACCCTCCCCCCCTTCCCCTCCTCATTTTCGATTTTACTTTATCACGCCTGCCAGTAGGCATCTGCTCCTAATAAGGCTACATTCATATTGTGCAGAGTATCCTGTAGATTTGGCTGACTGCTATTAAACAGGCTAAATAGTTTTCCATAGCTGCTGGCATTTTCTTGGTGTTTCCATGTGATTGCCCAATTTGAACTTCCATGTGACAATACTTGAGATCTTTGCAACGATACCCATATTCATTCAATTTATTCCATCCTTTGATGCCCAAGTAGGTAGCTCAAAGCTAGAGAGATAAGCACCAAATGTGGTGGTTCACAGGAGATGGAGGTCGTCAATTACAGTGCTCTGGCATAACTAGTGAGCATATTTTTTCTTTAAAGATTATGAGGCAAATTTACTAATCCTGCCTAAAATTTAGAAGGTATAAACTAAAAGTTATATGCCCACAGCAGTGTCGTTTATGCAGATTTTCCACAAGATTTTTTGTGCAGATTTCTATGTGTTTCTACACCAAGGGGGGAATTTATCATCTGCAGTCATTTCAAAATATGCACCAAATGTTAAACGTGGACATCCCTTGTATCTGCATTTGTTACTTATGGATTTTCCAGTGGATTTTGGTATGGATTTACCACAGGTCTCACTATTGCATTGTGAAGTATGAAATTTGCAACAAAATCCTCACGACAATTAGCATGCTACAGATTTCAAAATCCACACTGCAGGACCTCTAATGCCCCCAGTAGTTATAATGCCTCTCCGTATTGACCCAGTACCTATAACGTCCCCCTGTAGTGCCCCCATTAGTTATAATACCTCCTTGTATTGCCCCAGTACTTATAATGTGTCCCTGTAGTGCACCCAATAGTTATAATGCCCACATGTAGTGTCCCCAGTAGTTATAATGCCTCCCCGTATTGCCCCAGTACTTATAATGTCCCCCTGTAGTGCTCCTAGTAGTTATAATGCCCACCTGTAATGCCCCCAGTAGTTATAATGCCTCTCCCTATTGCCCCAGTACTTATAATGTCCCCCTGTAGTGCCCCCAGTATTTTTAATGTTCCCCTGTATTGCACCATTACTTATAATGTCCCTCTTTGGTACCTCCATACCTCCAGTAATTACGGTGTTCCAGTAGTTATACTGCCCCCCCCATGTTACCCCAAGAGTCATCTCCAGTGTAGGTGGTCTTATTGTCTTCAGGTCTAGTGGCCTGTGGCTTATTAGGGTGAATGGCGAAGTTCTGAGGATGGTGATACTGTTGTGCAGGGCCATTACTTTCAGGACCATGGGCAAGATATTTAGGGCCCAAACCATGGAAGTTTTGGCATAGCTGGAGGCAGTCCACTCTGGCACCAGCCACTCTGGAATTTTCCACAATTGCCATATGGGTAGTCCAGTCCTGAATACAATACTCAGCTAGTATAAAAATGTGCCAGATTTATCAAAGTGGCTCAGGCTGGATGGTAAATTTATTGCATCGCTAGACACTTTTGTCTAACTTTATTGGTTGGCTTACTTTACAAAGAAATGTATGTGACAAAATTTAAGCAGTAAATGGCACATCTTAAATCATGCCCTTCAAGTTAAGTAATGCCTCTTTCATACCCCTTGTTGGGTGAGGTGCACTGGTTTATTCTTTTTGGCTTCCTTGCATTATTAATATGTCTAAAATGAGACGTGCAAATTATGCCAGAATTTAGGTGTAGCCACAATAATGTCATTGTTTTACATCAGAAGGAAAAGTCTGCTGCAATCCCTTACCCATTGACTGTGTCTGGTATTGCAGCTCAGTCATGTTCACTTGAAAGGGGCTGAGCTGCAATACCAAACAAACACCATGGACAGGAGACAGTGGTGATAATTCTGGGGGGTAAAAGTAGAACAAAACTAAGCTTTAAAAAAATTTCCATTAGAACATCTCCTCACTATTGCTCCAATCTGTTCTTAATACAGCAACTTTGCAAGAAGTCTTGGTTAAAAAGCCATTTTTGTTTGCAAACAGCTATATGTATCCATGGTAACAGACTACAAACAAACCCTGTGTAGTCAGATCCAACAATCATATTGACTTTTCTCTGCTTACTACTTCTGGCTGATGTGCTAAATGTACAGTATGATAGTAAGAAGTACATGGACAGATAGAAGGGACTGTAACAGCAGGGATCAGGGTTTGTTTGTTGTCTGTTACCATTGAGATATCATGCATTTACACTGTCTGATTGAGCAGGCAATTGTCGGGAAAGGACCATTCCTTCCTGATAACTGCCTGATCTTCAGTTATACATGCAGTTATCACTTCAATTGTAATGGGAGGAACAATTGCTACTGTTATCGCTCGTCCTCATATCGGTTAATTGTTTCTTGGCAGCAGATCGCTGTTCACAAAGCACAATCTGCTGCTCAGAAACTATGATTTAATGAGCTGCATGAAAGATCATTTCACCCAAGAATGAGCATTTTTCGGGTAATAGGCAGCATATTTACTGTCACGAGGGTGTTGCAACCTATCGCTGACCCTGTTGTGCCTGGGGTCAGAAGGTCGCATTGGGTGGCTATGCGCTTGGTTTTCAAGAGAGCACTCCTTGACCTAGTGGTGATAATGGATTCCGGTCCAGGTTTTCCTGCTTAGATTTGCAATCCTTCTCGTCCCATTTAGGAATCTGTAGCTTTTCCTTTCAGCTGTTCCCTGTCAGCCGCTCCCAGCTACTATATATTTCCACACACAGAAAAAAAAAGTGGTCTAAAATGGCAGAAAATGCTCAAAAACCCCCAAATGCTGTTGCGCATTTATGACCGGGGGAGCAAATCCACCTCCCTCCCATCGTATGTGTGATTTCACGCTGGTTGCTGTGTGTCGGACTTCATGCCCCTATCTGCAATGTTATATAGTTTGTCACATCCGCACACTTAGTTATTCTGTGTAGGATGTTGTTGTGGTACATGAGGTCCGCTGCAGGCATCCTCCATTGTATGCATTTTTGCTGGGGATTACGTACAGCAGCGGACCACATGTGCAGGATTTACTCCCCCGGTCATAAATGCGCAACAGCATTTGGGGTTTTTGAGCATTTTCTGCCATTTTAGACCACTTTTTTTTCTGTGACTGTGTTTGGACATTTATACCTGGAGGTGTGGCAACTCGAGGTTGAATGTGCCTTGATTTGACTAATGGGTAACATTCAGGTGCACCTTAGCAACTGGGTCACATGACGTCAGGAGGAGTTAAGAGTGACTCACAGCCTCCACCCCCCTCCCATCGTATGTGTGATTTCACGCTGGAGGTAACTGGGAGCTGGTTGCTGTGTGTCGGACTTCATACCCCTATCTGCAATTACCTATACCATAGTAGGGTGAGCGTTAGGTCCCGTGCCACTTGAGATACCTTGACGGGGTGCTCGGGCTCTGGTATGTTCTTGATATAAGAATATATTGGCGAAAGTCTCATTTTAACATCAGTGTGAGGATTAGCCATATATTGTCAATTGCATTCACCGTTGTAGTGCACCAGTTTCTGTGAATTTCTACTATATATTTCCCTTTCTGCTTCCCTTGCTGTCAGATATAGACTTTCTTTCCAGATCTTCTATTCTGACCTCAGATGGAGTTCAGACAACTGTTGATGTGGAGCTGTTGGAACTGTTGCTGTTCGGATCTCCGATTCTCTCCTGTCCCTTCCGGGATTGTTGATTGTGTTTGTGTTGTTTGTCCTTTCCCTGTTGTTACCCTAGGTGTCAGTGGTGAGTACTAGTGCTCCCACACCCCTATTCTCTACCTAGGGCTTATTTTAAGGTAAGCCAGGGACAAGGCACGTGATTGGTGTACGGGTTAGCAGCCCGTCAAGGGAGGTCAGGGCAGCCAGGTGGCAGTGCCAGGTGAGTTAGGGGTCACCACTCCTCCCTCTCCCTAGTGGAAGGGTACTCCTCTTCCCTCCCCTCTGTGCCACACATCTGTTACCTGCCATATCAGATGTGATATTTACATGGACTTTGTAAACCCGCCAATAGAATATATAGGTCGGCACATGAGATGTACACACGAAACAATAGATTTTTAATTAAAACTATTTCTAAAGTTGGTTCATTTTTCATTGCAGAAGCATTGGAACTATAAAATAAATTGGTTGTGAAGGTGGACACATCCTTTAAACATTCCCCTCGTATGCAGCATTCCCATAAATCATGGAGAACATTATAGCCAACAAACCCTAAATCTATCCTTTTAGATGAAGTGACATCTCCTAAAAACTCTTTGCTATTATTTATTAGTAATAAATAAGTGTAGATGCCTAGCAGTAGCAAAACACATAAAATATGATTTAATATACATTATGATGAGGATTTATCACCACATTTCTTTACCATAAATTATACTGCGTTGTGACTTCCCCAAAATCAGAAGCTGTAGGTATGAGATGGTGCTACCATGATATGTCTCACAGAATTTCTATAATACTTACACTGAAAAAACAGATCAAACCCAATCACCCTCTGTTCACTCTGACAAACATAGATTAAATCAGATTTGGTTGGAAAAACAGATCTAGCCCCAGCTGCGATGAATATCATGTTTGACATTGTATGTGCAAAGACGGATTTTATGTTTGTCAGTGGTGGGAAATGGAAACCACATGGTGGCCTCAACCTTTTCTACAACTTTAAACAAGGACATGGTTGGATCCTCGTGTCATGAGTAGAATGTGATGCATACAAGTGTACAGTGCTCAGAATTGCTGTGTTTTACGTATATAAAGTACAGTATGTCCTCATCTTCCATGTAATTAGACCTTTCTGATTGTATTCCAGCACATAAAAGCTATATATTCTTTTTGAGTTTTGCATAAATGGTAATTATTTTACCTTACTTCACAGTCCTAAAGTATACAACATTTTTATTGATAGGCAGTATATATGTACAGATGGAGCATGTACTAATACTAGGCTGTACTCGCACCAAGGAACTTATCAGACAGTATCAGCTCAGGGTACATTCAAATCTGCAGCCTGTCTGATCCTGTAGCCTCATCCGGCATAAAGGCGGCTGGATCACAGCGGACCCGAGTATAGTCAATGGAGATCTGTTGTGAATAGGGGCAAGTGAACTTGTGTTTTTAAGTTCAGTGTACAAGGTTTGGGTTGTCTAAGAATTCTGTTATAGATTCCGCTACGTTGGACCATAAGTCATGGTCCGTGGTAGCGAAGTCCATAACAGAATTCTTAGATAACCTGAACCCAAAACTTGTACATGGAACTTCGCTCAACACTAGTCGTGAACTGTATTGTTCTTACAATGCCAGATCTGGCAAAATCTGGCAGGCTGTTCTCTGCCACAACAGCCTTCTGTATACACTGTCACATATGTGAATGTACCTTTAGCTGAGGAGGCATGTGTGAAGAATCCAGATGAGGTTTATTTCCAAGATGAAATCTTGTAGACACAACCTGCAGGTGAAAAGATGTGTGAATACTACAATATGGAATGAGCTAGAGCAGGGAAGAGGTACCACCTGGTGGGTGGAACACTGGCTGCATCTGTAGGGACAGATAACATCAGAACCAGACTACAGAAAGATAGCAGGGACAAACTTTCAAAAAATCGAACAACCTTCAACACAGCAACATGACAGAGAATAAAAAATGTAGGTCATGGGACATAAGAGAGCGGTTTCTAAGTTTACTGTGATGTCACGTCACATAAGCCATACGGTACAAAACCATTGAGAAAGTCAAGTAAAAGTTTCTTGTAATGGCTTCTGTAATTTGAAATACTGTGAGTAGTGGAGTACATTTTTCTCTCTCTCTCTGTTTCCCTCTCTTTCAAACTATTTTACCTCATACATTTAAAGACCATGTACACCTTTGGAGGAAATTTTTAAATGATTGCATTTTACTCATTGGCTTTTTTTGGCCTTTATTAAAAATATTGGGCTATTCTGTCACAAACTGTTTTTCTAGCTGTGAGACTGGTACTTTTTACTTTCACTTTGTGCTGGTCATTTACTAAACCTTATCTCTAAATTACTAAGGCTTCATTCACATCACCGTTCAGCCTTTCCGTTCTCATGCTCCGTTTAGGAGCAGGAGAACGGAAAGGACGGATTCGGCACATAACTGAGCTAAACTGAGCCTAGGGGACCCCATAGACTATAATGGGGTCCGTTAGGTTTCCGCTCAGAAGATGATTTTTGAAGCGGAGACAAAAGTCCTGCATGCACGACTTTTGTCTCCGCTCCAAAATCATCTTCTGAGCGGTAAGGCTGAACGGTGAGGTGAATGAAGCCTAAGAGGTCATTCTTATCTTATGCAAGCCACATTCATATCAGTAACATAAGAACTGAGCTATAATGAGTGTTTAGGAGGTCAGAGATCAGAGATAAGGAGTCTGTCAGCTCCTGGTCTGACGGAAAAGACAGAAAATCCAAAGGGTGCTACTAGAGCATCTCAGCTCTGTACAGATAGTCCAGTTATTACTACACAGTAATAGCCATAAACGTAACCCTTGCTTTCATGGAGGTGAAGGCTTTGCATGAAGGTCTAGTTTCTCACAAGTATATTTGCAAGAAACGGTCGATCAGTGGTTGGCTGTAGGGGTTCACTTGTCCTGCCACTCAGCTAGTGCATATGTGGAATTCCTAGCAAGGGGTTTTTACTGAGATATTAGGAGAAGGAAATTTAGAGTGAGATCCAGGTTGTAGATTGGTTGAGGGTTGTCCTTATCAGGACGAGTGTTCCAACAGTGGCCAGACATGCAAGGGATTCCACATACAGTATGTATATATGCATGTATATGTAACAGTAATTTGTATCTATCTGCCTATACACTATGCTAAAACACAAAAATGATAGTAATTAAAAAAATACAATCAGCTACAAGGTAAATAGGTTTACTAATTATAGTAACTAATAAAAATTGTAACTAACTGTAATGTGTATTTCAAAAAGAACATGGTAGAGTAGGATTACAAAAGCATTCTAGGTTATAGATCTTAAAAAGGAAAACCTCCTATATCATGTCTGTCCATATGTTTGAGGAGCTTAGCAGCTTATTCACATGAATGTTATTTACGCACATGCACTGTCCATTTGTGCAATGGACAGCACATGGACCTTTAGAAGTAAAAGGTGGTATTCACACCACCAAGGGTCTATGCAGAAAAACTCAGGGCATTCTGCTCCTGGTATCATGGACAGGCATGCCATCAGGAATTTCAAAGCCCCATACAGGCAAGTTTTGTGAGGTCCCCTGCATGCCTAATGGCCCACTCCACATGTGTCTAACCACTTCCTTAATAGAACTACCCTCAGCATGCTGCCTGGTCATACAGTAGAGTTGCATTACATACCTCTTATATCCAGTGACATCTCCTCTAATGTAGACACGCTTTTTCCTCAACTTCTCCATTCAGACCAGACAGCCATGATGACTTCTTTCAGCTACATATCGTCTCTGCAGACATTTTACACAGACATTTTAGAATCCTCACTTTTCATTATCTTCACCACCTTCTCAAACACAAATTCCCCATCCTGATGCCCCAACAGTGTCATCCTGCTGCCACATTAAAACTATGGGTTTTTATATTGCCATGGGTATTTATATTGCCCCTATAGAACGTCTACCAATAATAATTCCCCCTATTGTTTACCCAGTAATAATAATGCCCCCATAGTGCCCCCAGGATTAATAAAGGCCTATATAATGCCTTCAGTAATAATAATGCTCCTATTGTATCCCCAGTAATAGTAATGTCCCTTATTATACCTGCAGTAATAATGCCCCATAATGCTTTCACTGATAATAATGCCTCCTATATTGTCCTAGGTATTAATTAATTAATTAATTGCCCCTATAGCACCTCTAGCAATAATAATGCCCCTATTGTTCCTCCTATAATAATAGTTCCCCCATTGTCCCTCTGGGATTAATAATGTCCCTTATACAGCCTCCAGTAATAATAATGTCCCTTTTATGCCTCTAGTAATAATAATACCACCTGTATTTCTCCAATTATTAATAATGCCCCAATGTCCCCTAGTAATAATAATGCCCCTTGCAGTGCCTCCAGCAATAATATAGCCCCCCTTAGTACTTCCACAAATAATACCAACTATAATGCTCCCAGTTATAATAATGCCCCCACTACAAGACATGTCCCCATAGTGTCCCAAGTAATGCTCTATAGTGTCCCCTATGAGGGTGAACAGTGGCGCAAGGATACCTCACAGCAGTATTGAACAGTATCGTCATCCAGAGGACAACTTTCACACATGGACAGAATTTGGTATACTTCCGTTACAGAAAGAAAAACCCACAATGGTCACTATAATAATTCAAAACTGACAAAAGTAATAATAAATAAAAATATACTGAAAATCAACTAATGGAAATCAGACATTGTTTTGGAATTGTGGTTCAGCAGAATGATTTATAACACAAACTAATAAAGCCGGGAAAAAAAAACTTAATATTTTGTTGCACAAGTTTTTGAGGCAATCTCTGCAATGTAGTGATTTCTGTAAGGCCCCATTCACACGACCGTATGAATGGGGCCGTATCTATCTGCAAAAATGCAGGAATAGATGCGGCCCCTTTCACCTCTATGGGGCCGGGAGCCGTGGCACGGAGCTAGCTCCGTGCCAGCTCTTTTGAAGCATGTCCTATACTTGTCCATGCGCACGGACAAGTATAGGCATTTTCAATGGGGCCACACGGCGTGTGTTCCGAGCGCTGCGGAACACACGCCGGGCGGCCCCCATATATTTGCTGGTCCGCAGTAATGCAGGCCCGCAAATATACGGTCGTGTGAATGGGGCCTAACTCTCAGTGAGACTTCTGTACCTGTCCACAGGTATTTTGGCACACTTTTCATGAGCAAACTGCTCCAGCTGTCTTAACTTTAAAGGGTGCCTTCTCCTGACTCCATGTTTCAGCTCCTTCCACAGATGTTCAATAGGATTTAGATCAGGGCTAATAGAAGGCCACTTCAAAGTAATCTAATGCTTTGCTCTTAGCCATTCTTGGATGTTTTTAGCTGTGCCTTTTGGGTCATTATCCTGTTTGAGGATCCATGACCTATGACTGAGACCAAGCTTTCTGACACTGGGTGGAACATTTTGCTCCAAAAATGCCTTGATAATCTTGACATTTCATTGTGCACTGCACAGATTCAAGACACCCTGTGCCAGATGCAGCAAAGCAGCCCCAAAACATAACCAAGCCTCCTCCATGTTTCACAGTAGGTACAATATTATTTTGTTTGTATACTTCATTTTTGTGAATATGAACATAGAGCTGATATGACTTGCAAAATTGCTCCATTTATGTCTCATCTTTCCAAAGGACAGTCTCCCAGAAGCTTTGTGGCTTGTCAATATGCATTTTGGCAAATTCTAGTCTCATGTTTTTATGATTTTCTTTCAACTGGGGATTCCTTCTCGGTCAAAGTCCACTTTGACTAAGAAAACAATAATTGATGCAATCTGACACTAATGTACTTTGACCTTGTAGTTCACCTTTAATCTCTTTGGGAGTTGTCCTGAGCTCTTTGGTTGCCATTCACATTATCCTTCTCTTCAGTTTGTCATCAATTTTCCTCTTGTGGCCATATCCAGGGAGGTTGGCTATAGTCTTGTAGACCTTAAACTTCTGATAATTATATGCAACTGTAGTAACAGTAACTTCAAGTCGTTTGGAGATGGTCTTATAAGCCTTTACCTTTAATATGTCTGACTATAATTCACTTTCTAATTTCCTGAGACAACTCTCTCCTTAGCTTTCTTTGGTCCATGTTCAGTGTGACACACACCATGATGCCAAACAGCACAGTGACTACTTTTCACCCTTTAATTAAATAGGCAGCCTGACTGATTACATGTTTGAAGTTACCTGTGATACAAATTACAGAACACACCATAGTTAAACATGTCCCTATGGTCAAATTATTTTCAATGTTTTCTAGGGCTACCTTCATTTTTACCCTGGACGGTTTCATTAGTTTGTTTTTTTAAATTATTCTGTTGCACACAAATCAAAAGAAATGTCTGATTTTCTTTAGTTGATTTTCAATACATTTTTATTTATTATTACTTTTGTCAGTTTCAAGTTATTAATAGGAGGATGGCTTCATCCTGAAATCCCTTCCGTGCATCAAGGTCTAATCATGCTTTACACTTCGCCACCTTGATGACTAAACTGTTAGCTTTTCACATTTTTCCTAAGGCAGTGCACAGTACCTTAGGGCACCTAGGAGCATATTTTTAGCAGCAGGGTTACCCTTTAAGATGTGGGACTGCTTGTGATTTTACCACTTGGTCCTCCCTGTATAGCAAGAGCACATGAACCCAAAGACACAGGACACATTTGCTCCTTCCCCTCCCAAGTCTGCAGAGATAAAAAGGTTAAGGGCATATGCAAATCATACAATACAATACCTAGGCTTTCTATGCTGACACAAGGCAACGTGGGACCATTAGTATTTTTGTGTCCTCAGAGGCAGTCCTTATGAGCGAAGAAGCAAGGATGCTAACTATCTAGCCAACCGTATAAGTCCAAAGTCCGTTCAAAAAGTGCATAAAAAATATCACATTGTTGCTCCAATCAAAGAGAGTCCATACAATGGGCAAAAATATTTGAACATTGCAAAAACTTGAAAACTTTGGTGCAAAAATGTCACAGTAGAGGTCACAAAGAGCTCAGGTACACGTTTGAGTCTATTCTTTGGGTGCTGGCTTATAACATTGCAAACCTAGAACACATAGTGGTGATGGTGGTCAAGGTAATTTGTAATCCACATGAGGTGAGGTATGGTGCCAATGTACGCAACCTGGAGATAGTTTTTTGGCTTATGGATGGAGTCCTAACAATCCATGCTCTTGTGGGCAAGAGGTAAAACAGGGCAACAAAACGGAAAAGACCAACAACTCTCTCACTACTCAGAAACAGTCCATTTTGTGGCTTCAGTAGTCCAATGGATGGTTTTCCTCACAGCACAAGATCTTCCTCCTGGGTCCCATAGTTGAGGGGGCAAAAGTCCTTCTTTAAGCTGCTTGACATCCTCATCACTATCACTGCTCTCTCTGGTGCTCTCTATAGCTGCAACTCCAGCACAAGTTTCATCTGTGATCCTCTGTTGACCTTCTGTTGCAGAACTTGGAACTGCAGGATCACCCTCTTCTGGAGGATCCTCTGTAAGCCTTGGCTTTTTCCTGGTACAGTAGGTGACAGATTCTCTGGAGAGCAGTAAAGGATAGACCCTTGGTCTTTCATAGCAAGGAGCTCCGCATTTGGTGGTGGTTCCAGAGTGTATCGAGCAGTATCAGTGGACTTTTCCTTTTTCCCATGCACATCAGGTCAGTGCTCCCGTTTGGCGGTCTCAGTCTGTACAGCAGTAGTAGTAGGCCTGGAGATTTCTGTAGTGGTGTTGATAATGGCCACAGACTGGCTCTTTTCTGGCCTTACCATTGCAGTAGTCATGGGTAACAGTGCCTAGCAGATGGCCTGCTGTCCCTTACCAGAGGGACTAAAAGTCGTTTTTGCTGTTGCTGCAGTTGAAAGTCGCTAGTGGCAATGACAATGGCCACAGGGCAGTCCTTCTCCGACCTCATTATGGCTTTAGTTATGGGCACTGGTGGAGGTTTGTCACCACAGTCCAGAAGGGTAATGTCTTCGCTGTCAGACATAGTTTTTGATACCCTGTACCACACTAGAGGGGTCAATGTAAGATAGACTGCAATTTAAGTGCACAATGCTATGTGCAAAGGCAGCAGAATCGGTGAGTGGCTCCTTTAAGAGTCGCTGCAACTGCTCAATTTTGGGGAGTATGATGTTCTGGTGGGCAGATCATGGTCGCTAACAGTCTCTAGCAAGGTCAGTTTCCCCAGCAGTACTCACTCAAACCCCTGGACATAGATTCCTAGGATCCATGGAAGGTGGAACTGCATTTTCCTTTTTCAAACATGGCTGCCACTTCCACTTCCTATAATTGTACAGTCAACTTCTTTGTCCTACTGTGAACTTATACTCAGCACTTTAGTTCTTTCTGCTGCAAAAATTGTTCCTCTGTGGAGGTGGGCCATTTGGTTCCCTTCCATCTGTTGGGTGGATATCTTCCCTCTAAAGACATGAGACACTAATCCAAGATGGCTGATTAACCCCTGTTTTGCTACAGTGTTGCAACTGATGCAGATTCACACTCTCCAGCAGTAAGTAGATGCCATGAAGTCTCTTGTAGGGTATTTTACAGATATGGGGGAGGGGGAGTCCATAAACTGGCAGGCAAACTTAAATATTCTGCTTTATCTCTCTACTGTGCTAAACTCATGCTTCCAACTTTAGACTACACTGCACTCTGACTGAAAACATCCTGCAGCATTTCCCTTGGTAGGAAATGGGACTCGCCCACTTCTGCCCAAAAGGGGGAGAATGGAATGGTAAGTTCCATTCTATGTAAAGATCTCCCTGACATATACACTGCCACCTGCTGGTGAACCAGGCATATTACATGTAATACAATAAATAACAGTTAATTAGCAGAACAATTAGTGCACAGTGTCAGAGGATCTGGAATAAATAAACAGATGACATAATGCTTAGCACATAGTAGCAGGGTGTAGGAATGGTAATACCACTCTGGGGTATTACAAGTAGATTTGCAAATCATTACTTTACAATTAATAATAAAAAAAATAGAAGAGTCCAAACTGGAAAAATAGATGTACATGAGGTAAGCATCTGAAGGAGCAGATGACCTGAAACTACTAATCCCAGAAAACCCAGAAAAAAAATTTGCATTCATTCCTAGTGTTGAGCAAATCGAAGTCCATGAAGTGGACTTCAATCCGAACTTCAGGATAAATTAGATTCACTGTGATGTCGAATTTCCTTGTGCTTCTAGGTAGTGAGTCGATTTTGCCTGAAATGGTGTAAAAAAAATCATACTTACCTGATCCATTTGCTCAGAACAAGCCATCTGCCTCCATCTTGCTTGAAAATCTTGCATGAAATCCCATGTGAGGTGATGTATGACGCGTGAGATTTTGCACTAGATCTTCGATCAAGATGATGACAGCCGGCCCCTCGCAAGCAAATGGATGAGGTAAGTATTTATTAATTTTTTTTAATTTGACACTCTGTTATTGCTCTCAGATGCTGTGATCAGCTATGAACATAGCATCTGAAGGGTACAATGACGGGGAGCAGCGCAATCTCCGCTCCCTGT
The DNA here is from genome assembly GCA_900303285.1 of Rhinella marina. Classification (NCBI taxonomy): domain Eukaryota; kingdom Metazoa; phylum Chordata; class Amphibia; order Anura; family Bufonidae; genus Rhinella; species Rhinella marina. The sequence goes on from ONZH01014501.1 coordinate 52,573, forward strand.
CATTGCACCTGCGACTTACAAAGAAATGCTCTTTGTAACAAAGTAATTCATCACTAAGTAAATCTTTTGTAAAATTCGGCAAAGCGTCCGAATCGAATGTTATAATACTTCGCTCATCTCTATTCATTTCATGTATTACATGAAATGGGGCGGGGTCATTACGAAACGGACAGAAGGTTAGGGTTAATCATGTGCCCATTGTAAACTGCTGCTGAAAACTTCTTCCCTGTTGCTTCCCTAGGTTTGTGCTATCTCTTCTCTCCTTTGAATCCGTATTTCCCTTCTAGCTAGCTCCGCTTGGTGCTACAGAAGCCATTACCGCATTCAGCGTTTTAAAGTGGAGGATAGAAACAGTTCCCAGTCCACCTCTGACCCATTTCCAGCCATATCAGCTCGGTAGCCCCCTTCCCCCTCCTCTCTAATGCTTTCTGCGGTTTTGTACTTGTCCTTCATAAAAACAACCCGAGGGTGGAAATTATTCAAAAAGGCTCATGTTTGACACCTCATCTGTTCCAATCTGACAGCGATACATAATGTAACAAGCTGAGAGGAAGGCAGGAAAAAAAAATAGAAATGCAACTTAAAAGGAGATTGACTTCATTCCAAGAGGCCATAAACGGTAACAATGAACGAAACGTGATTTATTTCAGCGTGTAATCTTTACAGTAAGTCATCTCTCAGACGTTTCCCACTGACAGAATGTAATAATATTAATGCCCTGAGCAATCGCAATCACGACCAGGAGAGGTATTTATCAGGCTGCCAATTCAAGTAAATGCAGTAATGTAACATGTTTAAAGCAAGCTAATAAAACAAGTCAGCAGAGAAATATTACACAGCGCTTTCCGCCTCTCCCTTAATCCCCACTATACGTTACCAAAGCGAAAATGTAAATCTCACTCGCTCTGCGTTCCGTCCCCCCCATCTCCGTCTCGGGATTTAATGCTTTGGAGAAGAAGGGGGAGAACCAAATAAAACCCACACTGACCTTTCCAGCTTCCCAAACATACAGCTTGTAGGCTTTAATAGGATATTAGAACTGCAATGATGATGTGCACACGCAGGCGACGACATCTGGAAGCCGACCATAACCCCAGTTTTTATTTCATGTTTGTTACCAAATCTAAAACATATGGGTGATAGCATAGCAATGGTAGCAAGAATAATAATAGTAATGATACTAGAGAGGTGAAAATCGTCTTTCCTAATCCTGAGGATGGTGCCGTATGGTATTGAGATTCCTTCAGGAGTTCATTCATGTTCATGTCTGGGCTTCATTTTTGCCGAATACTCTAGCTGCCCATGTATATGCTGCCCATGTATACGGCTAATGTTCCATTAGGTTTCATCTGACCAGATGTATACTAATCAACTGTAGCTACAACTCCTTTGATTAGGGGCCCATTGCTCTACATAGGATTGTTGAAGAGAATAAAAACATGGATCAGATATCCGCATGCCATGCATTGATCTATTTTTGCTTCTCAGCCCTGCATAAGGGCTCATGCAGACAGCGTATTTTCTCTGTGTCCGTTCCGTTTTATTTGGTGCATTTCAATGGGTCCGCAAAAAAAAAAAAGGAAGTTACTCGGTGTGTATTCTGTTTCCATATGTCTGTTCAGCCAAAGAATAGAACACGTTCTATTATTGTTGCATTACGGACAAGGATAGTACTGTTCTGTTAGGGGCCAGCTGTTCCGTTATGCAAAATATGGAATGCACACGGACGTCATCTGTATTTTTTGAGGATTCATTTTTTTTGTATATCACATTATACATACGGTAGGTAGTGTGCATGAGCCCTTATTGTGAGCCAAAACCAGGTGCGAGTCAAAAGCACAGAGCAGGTGCTGATGTTTCCATTATACCTTATCTCTTATTATTTTGGCTTCTCTGATACACAGGCATGATGCACACAGTGACGTAACAGTGCAGTGATAATGCACAAGATTATATCACAGTACAGGTATAATGGATGTAGTGTACAGGAATAATAAACATCCACTGGTATCATGGATGTGGTGATGTCACAGTACAGGGATAATGCAGACAGTTGCGCCAAAGCACAGAGATACTAAACACTGTGATGCCACCATAGAGAGGTAATGAAGACAGTGATGTCACAGAATAGAGATAATAAATACTGTGATGTCACAGTACATGGATAATAAACATAGTGATGTCACAGTACAGGGATAATAAACATAGTGATGTCACAGTACAAGGATAAACTAAACACAGTGATGTCACAGTACAAGGATAATAAACACAGTGATGTCACAGTACAGGGATAATAAACACAGTGATGTCACAGTACAGGGATAATAAACACAGTGGTGTCACAGTATAGGGATAATAAACACAGTGATGTCACAGTACAGAGATAATAAACA
>ONZH01014502.1:0-29336 GCA_900303285.1 Rhinella marina
CGGGGGCTAGCAGTATGGCTACATGTAATTTGTGTAAACAGAAATTGAGCCGTGGGAAAGCCACAAATTTTGGGACCACTGCTCTGTGGAACCATTTGAAGCGGTGTCATGCCGGCAATTTAGAGCAGCCCATTAATACTAAGGAGCTGGTTACTGTCAGGACCGGCAGTCATTGCACCCGTTCTGCTGGTCCTGTCTCTGACTCTGGTGGCGATGTGGTTGTCCATGGCCAGGCTTCTTCCGTTATTTCGTCAGGCTCCTTCTCCAGCCGACGGTCTCTGGCTGTGGATGCGGGTTCCAGGCAGGGGACGCGCGCCACGATAGTAAGTGCCACGGACGTGGCTGGTGCGCACACTCACTCGCGGTCTGTGACTGGTCGCCGGAGAACGCGAGCAATATAGTCTGGTTTAATTTTCTGGTTCATCTGGTATCTCATTGACCCTTGGCGTGTTTTATGACTATTCTTGGCTTGCTGATTTTGTTCCTGAGGTTCTCTCCTGGTTTTGACATGGCTATCTGACTATCCTTCAGTTTCTTGTTTGTCTGTCTTATTGTTATCCCTTTCCCCTGCACTTTAGGTAGTGTATTTCGAGTCTTCAGGTTGTCGACTCAGGAATTAGCCTGAGTAGGCAATAGGCAGGGAAAGGGGTTGGGACTAAGCTTAGGGATCACTTCCCCTCATCCATGTATCCCAGCCCTGACAGTTACTTCTCCCGGGGTCCCTTCTGTCAGGCAGGCTGCATCCAGGGCCATAGCTCAGCCCGCATCCCGGGGTGTAACTAGTACATCCACCTCTTCGTCGCCCAGTGTGTGCATGTGGCCAGGAAGCAGTTTTACGCCACAAGTAATCCGACAGTGCGCAAACTGAATGGTCACCTGACAAAGTTGCTGGCTGTGCAGTCTCCAGCTGGTCTGCAGCCATACCAGCTGGTTGACTGCCCAGCTTTTAGGGAGCTAATGGCTTGCGCTCAGCAACGCTGGCAGGTCCCTAGCCGGCATTACTTCTCCAACAAAGCTATCCCCGCCCTTTACTCCCACGTGGCTGACAATATTGGACGCTCCCTGCAGCTGTCTCTCTGCAGCACGGTGCACGTCACGGTAGACACCTGGAGCAGTGCTTACGGCTAGGGGCAATACATGTCCTTTACTGCCCACTGGCTGAATGTATTTAGTGGCAGCGAGGCAGGAACCCCCAGCAACCGGGTCAATTGCTCTTGGCACCTCCACATGCTTTCCAGCCAGGATTGCAGCAGACCACCCAACAACTATCCGCTTCCACCTCCACGGGCAATCCGCCTGCTGGAGCGTCCTTCATATCACATGTGCCAGGTGAAACGCTGCCATGCAGTGTTAGACTTAGTTTGTCTTGGCAGTAGCAGCCACACAGGCCAGCGCATTACATGAAGCAGCAAATAGCGCGCTGGCTGACTCCACGGCAGCTGGAAGTGGGCAAGGTAGTGAGTGACAATGGGACAAATATAGTGGCAGCGCTGAACCTGGGTCAATTCTCGCATGCTCCCTGTATGGCACATGTCCTAAATCTAGTGATGCAAAGATTTCTAAAAACATTCACTGGCCTGTGCACAGTGCTGGCAAAGTCGCGGAAGCTTTGCACTCATTTCAGCCATTCATATGTATCTCTCCACACTCTGGTGGAACTGCAGCGTCAAAACGGTCTTCCGCCACAACGCTTAATAGGTGACGTGCCGACCCGGTGGAATTTCACTCTTCATATGTTGCAGCGACTCCTAGAGCAGCGTAGAGCAGTGGACGATTTTGTCCAGCAGCAGCCAGAATCTTCCACCATAGGGAGCAGGTGCGGCTTTGATTTCTGGCAGTGGAGGCTGGTTCGAGATGCCTGCACTGTTCTAAGGCCTTAGAAGAAGCCACCAAATTGGTCAGCCGGGACAGCTGCGGTATGAACGACATAATTTCAATAATATTTGTGTTGGAAAAGACACTCACGCTCATGCAGCAGGGGGCAATGGGGGAAAGAAATCCTGTCCATTTGTCTACCCATGCTGTCACTGTAGGGGAGCCCCAACGCCAAAGTTCCCTTGCGGAGCAGGAAGAGGATGAGGAGATTCAGTTAGAGGGGGGGGAGGAGGAGGATTTTAATGAGGGTGATGATGACCAGGAGGAGGAGACACAGGTGGAGGATGTGGATGATGAGACTTTCAGGGACACAGCAGTTTCTCAGAGAGAGGCTGAGATGGAAAGAAGTGGCCTCTCAGGCACGCTAGGCAGGATGGCGAGTTGTATGCTCACATGCTTACACACTGATAAGCGTATCCTAAACATAAGGCAGACTGACGAATACTGGCTGGCAATGCTTCTTTACCCGCGGTATCAATCCAACATGGGGGATTGTTTTCCTCTCCAGGAAAGGGAAGAGAAATTAGTATCATTGCGGGAGAAGCTATGTAGTAACCTGGCCACAGCTTTCAGCCAGCCCCAGCCTGCTTCCAGCTTGTCTGAGAAGGACGTCCGGCCAAGTCATCCACCTTCTGCAACTACCAGCAGCAGCCAGTTAACCCTTTCGCGCCCGGAGCTTTTTTCGGTTATGCATTTTCGTTTTGCGCTCCCTGCCTTCAAACAGCCATAACTCTTTTATTTTTCTGTTCACATAGCTGTATGAGGGCTTGTTTTTTGCAGGACAAGTTGTACTTTCCAACGCCACCATTTAATATTGCATACGGTGTAGTGGGAAACGGGAAAAAAATTCCAAACCGGGTGAAATTGCAAAGAAAATGCTATTTCGCTACAGTTCTACGGGTTTCTTATTTACAGCGTTTGATGTGCATTAAAACTGATCCATTACTTTCATTCTACAAGTCAGTACGAATCCGGCAATACCTAATATGTATAGTTTTTCCTGCGTTTTCATAGTGATAAAATAATTAGAAAGTTGCCCTTTTTTTTTTTTTTTTTTCCTTGTCAAATCTTGACCCCTATAACTTTTTGGTATTTATGTGTACAGAGCTGTATGGGGGCTCATTTTTTGCGGGACGATCTGAAGTTTTTATTGATACCATTCTGGGGTGTGTATGACTTTTTGATCACTTTTTATTTAATTTTTTTTAGAAAAAAAAAGCGACAAAAAACGCCAAATCGCCATTTGGACGCTTTTTTCCGCCACACAATTTGCCTTATTGGAATTTTTTTTTTATATTTTAAAAGTACGGGCGTTTTCGGTCACGTTGATACCCATGATGTCTATATTTATTGTTATTTAGGTATTTATTTTTTACTTATACGGAAAGGGGGGTGATTTGAACTTTTACATCTTTTTTATTTTTTATATATTTTTTAACATTTTTTTTAAATTTTTTTTTTACTATTGGAAAGCTCAAATATGGGCTTATATATTGTGGCTTTTTTTTTTCTTTATGAGCAATTATGGATTTTATAGACTCAGAAATCCATGAATTGCTCATTTCTTATCCTGGCCTGCCATCTAGTGGCCAGAATAAGAATTGCACTTTGAAAACTATAATCCTCACCAGCGAGGATTACAGTTTTCATATGGTGTACAGACACCCCGATTGGCCACACGGGGTGTCTGTACACCACCCGGAAGCGAATGCTTACGGGTTGAGACGCAACTAGATGCCGTGATCACGTGTGATCACGGCATCTAATCTCCGAGGAAGACGCCGCTGATGGCGGTAAGTAGCGGCAAGTCTCTGCTGTTAGAAACAGCAGAGACTTGCTGGCCATGACGCCCGCCGCAGCGCTCACAAAGCCTCTTCTCAGACCCCCCTGGACTTCTGGGCAGGCAGATTACAACAGTGGCCGGTACTGTCCCACTATGCACTAGGGCTTCTTTCCTGCCCAGCCTCAAGTGTCATGTCAGAGAGTGTTTTTAGTGCCGCTAGGGGGGGGGGGGGTGACATCCAAAAGGACAAATCTGTCACCGGGCAGTGTTCAAAAAAATACATTTCTAAAAATGAATAAAGGCTGGATTACATCCGAATTTCATACTCCTCTTGTTGATGCTGGTGGTGATTAGATCAGGCCTTGCAGGGCAGAATAGTCTGAGTGTCTTCCCACTTGCTGTCATCCGGGCCATAATTTTACAGCCAAATGTCTTGTGTCATGTCATGGGCTGTGCGAACCCGAAGTCTCCCAAACCCTATTTCAAAACCAAACACTGTTATCTACCTCCGTTTTCTACGCTTAGTAGGAGAGTAGCTGTTGTTAGTTTTATTAATAGTTCTATTTAGTATTGTTAAGTTTGTTTTGGAGCCTCAGCCTTTAGCCCCCCCCCCTCCAAAAAAAAAATATATGTGTTATATATATTTAAAAAAAATATATATTTTTACACTACCTCTGCCTCCTGTACAAGTTATATTAGCGGACATTGTTATACACCACCGCAGTCTGTTGTACTTATTTTACCTATCACTCTATGCTGATATACCCCGTCCCCTACTACTACTGGCCGAGGCAGCCATAAAAAGCTCATATATAATTTTCACTGCCTATGTTAAGGTAGAATGTACAGTCTTGTTGCCCAAACAAGCCAAGCCTTTTTTATTTTTCTGTCTGTCAATTGTATTCAGTGAACAGGAGTGTGTGTAATGTGGTAATACTTCGGCCAGCAGACACTGCTGTGTTCATTAATATGGGAAAATGGCCGTGGGAAAAAAAAACTCTGTCTTCTTCACACTATAGAACCTACAAAAGACAACCATGAGTCCAAATAGCTCAAAAGTACATTTTATTAATACAAACAATAAATAAATATATAATTAAAAAGGTCACTAGAGACAAAGAGTCCAAAAAGTCCAATAGTATGGCCCCCCTCACATCACACTTCCTCTCAATGGCATAGGAGATTAAATAGTACTACTAGTCTATTATATCATGAATATATAATGAATCTACAATTAACCTTCACATATTGATGTAAAGCCTATAAGAATATACAGCTAAATCAGACAAGTGTCGCTTCCAAGTGGAACGATAAACAAATTCAAAATGTATCACATACCGGGGAGTGGAGTGTAGGAGAGCCACACACCCCAAGGCATGTTTCGACCCACGCCTTCCTCTGGGGGCACAACTCTCCTTAATAGTGCATACATATTTATATACATATCCCACTACTCAGCAGGGCAGAGATCAATTTGTACATACCTACCGGTGTGGCAAACTAGGTTGGCGCCATAAACAGACCGCACAGTGTGCGGAATCAGCATGTGTGCCGGAAGTACGCCGCGGTCACGTGATGGCCAGTCAACATGACCACAGGCGTTACCCGGCAACCAAGACGCTATAGAGCGCCCGAGAATACGCCGCGGTCACGTGATGGCCAGTCACGCGACCTCCGGCGCACATCAAACAGGCGCATGCATCCCGCTTGCCACAGGGATATGGAGTACATAGCAATATCACAATATTGACCACAGGAACACATAGGGGACAGAATAAACACATCCACTATGCTAGAAAACTAAATAGGGAGGGAGAGGACACACATGGTAGAGAAATATATTCTATATTAAAGTGCAAGTGCAAAGTGCCAAGCCACAACAAAAAATGAATAATATTGCCCTAAATATATATACAATGTGCATAAATAAAAATTATATATCAACTAAATATAGTACATAGTCCTTCTTTTGATGGTGGCCAGAATTACAGGTCGATGCCATGGTAATTTATGAGGACACGCCATGGGTAACAGTGGAAGAAAACATTGCTTTGCACGGGTATATTTAATCTATTTCATTTAATGTTTCTGTATGTTGTTGCAGAAAGAAATCCAACCTCCCTCCCGTCCCTGCAGCTGACAGAAGTTGATTTTTACCTTCATTTTTTCAATCCCCGTTGGCTGCGGAGTGGGAGGGGGCGTGGCCTGACAGAGTCGGAGCGTGGTTTCGCGAGATCTGGGGCGGGGGTCAGAGTGGCATGAATTACAGGTCGATAACATGGTAATTTATGGGGACCCGCAATGGGTAGCAGTAGAAAAAAACATCTTTTATTAGTACTGAATGGTCGTAGTCTAAAATTAGTCAATTTCATCTACGATTTTTGTGTGTCATTGCAGAGAGAAATTCACCCTCCCACCCCTGCAGCTGATTTTTTTCAATCCCCTACGGAGTGGGAGGGGGCATGGCCTGGCAGAGTTGGGGGTGTGGATTATCAAGATGCTTCGAACGGTTGTAGTCTGAAATTAGTCTATTTCATCTAAAATTTTGTGTGTCATTGCAGAGAGAAATTCACCCTCCCACCCCTGCAGCTGACAGAAGTTTATTTTTCCCTTCATTTTTTCAATCCCTGTTGGCTGCGGAGTAGGAGGGGGCGTGACCTGACACAGTTGGGGGCGTGGCTTAGCAAAGCGCTTCGCATAGGTGATTTAATCTATTTCATTTAATGTTTCTGTGTGTCGTTGCAGAATGGCTACAGAGTGAGAGGGGGCGTGGTCTGACAGAGTTGGGGGCGTGACTTAGCAAGACGATTCGAACAGTTGTAGTCTATAATTAGTCTATTTTAGCTAAAATTTTTGTGTATCGTTGCAGAGAGAAATTCACCCTCCCACCCCTGCAGCAAACAGAAGTTTATTTTTACCTTTATTTTTTCAATCCCCATTGGCTGCGGAGTGGGAGGGGGCGTAACCTGACAGAGTCGGGGGCGTGGATTAGCAAGACGCTTCACATGGGTGTATTTAATCTATTTCATTTAATGTTTCTGTGTGTCGTTGCAGAAAGAAAGTCAACCTCCCACCCATCCCTGCAGCTGACAGAAGTTGATTTTTACCTTTATTTTTTCAATCCCTGTTGGCTGCGGAGTGGGAGGGGGCGTGGCCTTACAGAGTCGGGGCGTGGCTTAGCAAAGCGCTTCGCATAGGTGCATTTAATCTATTTCATTTAATGTTTCTGTGTGTCGTTGCAGAATGGCTGCGGAGTGAGAGGGGGCGTGGCCTGACAGAGATGGGGCGTGGCTTAGCAAAAGGCTTCGAACGGTTGTAGTCTATAATTAGTCTATTTCATCTAAAATTTTTGTGTGTCGTTGCAGAGAGAAATTCACCCTCCCACCCCTGCAGCAAAAAGAAGTTTATTTTTACCTTAATTTTTTCAATTCCCGTTGGCTGCGGAGTGGGTGGGGGCGTGACCTGACAGAGTCGGGGGCGTGGATTAGCAAGACGCTTCGCATGGGTGGATTTAATCTATTTTATTTAATGTTTGTGTGTGTTGTTGCAGAAAGAAAGTCAACCTCCCACCCATCCCTGCAGCTGACAGAAGTTGATTTTTACCTTTATTTTTTCAATCTCTGTTGGCTGCGGAGTGAAATGGGGTGTGGCCTGACAGAGTTGGGGGTGTGGCTTAGTTAGACCTGGGGCGGGGGTTTTAAGTACTTCTTTTAGGTTGGCCTGAATTAAAGGTCAATACCATGCTTATTTATGAGCCCACGCAATAGGCAGCAGTGGAGGAAAACATCTTTTATTACTACTGAACTGTAGTAATAGAAAATAACATAAGTTATATTTATGGTAACCGGAATACCTTTAAAAGTGTCAGTAAATAGAAATGGATGAGATCCTCAGCTGCTGATAATTACCTGGTTGTTATGGAAACCTGCCCTCCCTGTGTGGCTTTGCAGAGAATGCAGTTGTAATGTTGGCTAATGGAGATCATATTTTGGGAATATCTCGGGAACGGTACGTCCTAGAGAGATGAGACCTGGTCTAAAACCTTCCCGGACACCTGATGTACCCGTGTGCCGAATTTGGTGAAAATCGGTCCAGTAGTTTGGTCGCGCATAGAGAACAGACAGACAGACAGAAATTCATTTTTATATTATTAAGAGATAAAAAAGTGAGATTAATTCATATATAAAATAAATTGTGCATATAATTTTTCTCTTCCTCTAGAAACTCTTTTCCTTCATATATCCTTCCCCTCCGAAGTGGCTAGATTCATAGATATCCATCGACATCTCTGTTGATCTTAAATAGTTGCAGAGATGTTTCTTAGTCCATCCATATGTGTACTATATCAACACTCCACGAGCTGTTTAGTGAACAATCTACAAATAAAAACAAAGTTAAAACCAAGGAACAAAAAAACTAGAAACAAGAAATAGCACTCATAGGAATGGAGCAAAGCTCAACGACTCATTGAGTCCTCTAGGGTGCATAGTCCCCAAGGTCTATATCCACTTAGCTTCACATTGTGCAAGCACTTTCATAATGTCACCTCCTCTCAAATCACGTTCCACTCTATCAATACCCCTCACCTTTAACAGAGAGGAGTCACAATCATGTACCATTTTGAAGTGTCTCGGGATTGATTTTATATTTTCAGGGTCCTCAATCTCCTTAGCCTTAGCAATGTCTCTAACATGTTCTCTCACACGGACTTATAACTCTCTCGTAGTAAGTCCTATATATTTTTTTGGACAAGAGCACGTTGCAAAATATACTACTGCTCTCGTGTTACATGTAATTGAGTGAGTTATTTTGAATGTTTTTGTCTGATCCACATGAAAGAATTCTGTGGTATGAAGGATGTTGGTACAGGCTATGCATCTTCCACAAGGATTACAGCCCCACTTAGGGCCCCTTGATTCAAATGTTAAACTCTCTTTTTGAGGGGAGTAAAAAGATTTAACTAAATGATCTTTAAGATTTTTTGAACGTCTAGGTACCAGATACAGATAGGGTGTCAAATATTTCTCAAGTACTGGATCAGATCTTAGAATGGGCCAAAATTTCACAAAGATTGATCGCATTTCAGTCCATCGTGCCTGGTAGTTGATGATATACCTGACTATATCCGTTTGTTCTTTCTTTGGTCTAGAGTGGACCAAAGAGGTACGATTCAGGTTCTTTGCCCTATTGTATGCTCTCTTAATTGATCTCCTACTGTATCCCCTCTCCCGAAAACGTTCAGAGAGGATTTGTGATTGTTTCTCAAAGTCCTCATCACTAGAGCAAATATGTCTAATCCTGATAAATTGTCCTACTGGAATGCCCCTAATCGTCTGTGGAGAGTGGGACGATGATGCATGTAATAAAGAATTAACAGATGTATCCTTGCGATATACACCAGTTTGTAATAAACCAGAATCATCACATTTGATAGTCACGTCGAGGAAATCAATCCTCTTCGGATCGTGATGATATGTAAGATGGATATTAAGATCATTGGTATTGAGATCAAAGATAAATATGTCCAGACTCGGAGGTCCCACGCCAGATCAGAAAGATGTCGTCGATGTACCGGGCCCAAAAAATGACCCGGTCCATCGACGACATCCGACCCGACATAAATAGCTCCCTCTCCAACAGCTCCAGGAACAGGTTTGCATACGAGGGTGCGCAAGCCGCCCCCATAGCTGTACCCTGGAGCTGCAGGAAGAAAGAGCCATTAAAAGTAAAAAAGTTGTGACAAAGTACAAATTGTAACAAATCAATAAGTTTGGACACTCCCGAGTCAATATCACCCATAGATAAAAAATAGGCCACAGCTTTCAAACCATGTTCGTGTTTTATTTTCGTGTATAATGACTCAACATCACATGTGACCAGCAACATATCCTGGTCAACATGGATGCCGTCTATCTGTTGAAGAAAATCAGCTGTATCTCGAACATATGATGGCAAACACTGCACCAACGGCTTAAAATGATGGTCTAAAAATTTGCACACATTTTCAAAAGGCCCACCACACCCAGAAGTTATGGGCCTACCTGGAGGTGCAGATGTATTCTTGTGGATTTTAGGTAGTAAGTGCAAGGTTGGTATAGTGGGATTGTCAACAATAAGGGCATCATGCATTTGTGGAGTGATGACCCCTTGGTCTCTAAATGTATCCAGCAGAGAGAGCAACAAGGCACTAAAGGACAGAAGAGAATTATAAGTAAGTTTTTTATAGCAAGTAGCGTTATGCAACTGACGGTATGCTTCTTTCTCATACATCCTACAAGGCCAGATTACCACATTCCCACCCTTATTGGCAGGTTTATATACAACGTCTTTCTGAGACCGCAGTCTCCTAAGGCTCTTACGTTGACACTCCTGTGACATGAGTGTCACAAAAAGTTCCACAGGTGAACATACCGACAAGGGTGGGAATTTTCTTGAATGCTTTTGAATGACCGTAGGAACCTTACCAGAATACTCAGTATGCTGTTCCTCAAGTAATTCTTCCAAAATTGCCAAAGTTTCTCTCTCTGCTGGACTCTGAAGATCATCCATCAGCCATCACGTGACCGCGGCGTATTCTCGGGCGCTCTATAGCGTCTTGGTTGCCGGGTAACGCCTGTGGTCACATTGACTGGCCATCACTTGACCGCGGCGTACTTCCGGCACACACGCTGATTCCGCACACTGTGCAGTCTGTTTATGGCGCCAACCTAGTTTGCCACACCGGTAGGTATGTACAAATTGATCTCTGCCCTGCTGATTGGTGGGATATGTATATAAATATGTATGCACTATTAAGGAGAGTTGTGCCCCAAGACGAAGGCGTGGGCCGAAAAGTGCGTTGGGGTGTGTGGCTCTCCTACACTCCACTCCCCGGTATGTGATACATTTTGAATTTGTTTATCATTCCACTTGGAAGCGACACTTGTCTGATTTAGCTATATATTCTTATAGGCTTTACATCAATATGTGAAGGTTAATTGTAGATTCATGATATAATAGACTAGTAGAACTATTTAATCTTCTATGCCATTGAGAGGAAGTGTGATGTGAGGGGGGCCATACTATTGGACTTTTTAGACTCTTTGTATCTAGTGACCTTTTTAATTATATATTTATTTATTGTTTGTATTAATAAAATGTACTTTTGAGCTATTTGGACTCCTGGTTGTCTTTTGTAGGTTCTATATTTTTGAGTAGTTTTTTGCTCAAGATAGGGGGTTAACCATTCGGTGATTACTTTATTTGGTATGTGGTTCCAATGTGTAATCTAACTTTGTTGACTTCTTCACACTATGTCAGGATCAGGAAGGTGTTAAAGGTTTAACAAAACACTCAAAACACAGGTTTTTCAAGAATATTTTAGTAATAAATAAAAACTTCTTTTTAACAAATAAATAATATAATAAACAAAAGAAAGAAACAAAAAAATAAGATTACAGCGGCTGAGAGGCAGCCGGAGCGAAAATACAACAGTTACATGTTGTATTTTCACTCCGTCTGCCTTTCAGCAGGGGTTAACGTGCTGCGGCTGGATCCGCGGCCCTCACCCATTACAGTGAATTTGGGCTGGAGCGCGGTTTCGGCCCCACACGTGTACCTGCGGCAGCACGGATCCGGTGAAGTGTAGAAGTAGCCTTACATTCAACTCTAATGAACAGTTGTAGCTACATGGGAATAGTTTGGGGCTGGAGGATTCCGTTCCTAACCACTAGTGCTCTTACTGCAGCTGCATTCCCACGTAGCTTGGATGAAAAATAAATTAAATATGTTTTACACTTACTAGAGGCTGCAGGTAGTTCAGGGGCTGTCCTGCCTCGACGGTGGTGACACCGTCGTTGATGGTGCTCTACAACATAAAAACGTACACAATTGTTAGATGATGACTCTTTTTAATACTAACACATAATACTATTAGGATATTATGGGTGTGAGAGGGGGGCCATATCATATTTTTTTCTTCTAAAAAGGTATTTATGGCAATAGATAATGTTATTGTCGCAATAACTTTCTTTATATCGTTAACACGGTGCGGTAGGAATACTTTGGATATCGCCCACTGACAGTAGCTGCAAAATGGGCACGTCTTTGAATCTGTGTGTAGTGTAAGAGTGCAAGAGGTAAAGTGGTGGATGGCAGGTATGTGTCACCGAGGTGGCTGGCCTCGGTGATGTAAAAACCCTATAGCTGGTACCAGTAACACTATGTTACTGAGTATGTTGTTTCTGCTGTAGTCCGGGTCCGGGTTTTTATGGAGCGACTATAGAGCTTGGGTGGGAAAGGTCGCTCCCATAATCCAGCCCGGGGTTACTAACCCTGTCAAAAGGCAGCTGAAACAGCTCAGGTGTGGAGCTGATTTGGGAGCTGTGTGAGCTCTGTGAGGAAGCTGAAGCCCTGCGTGCTGAGAAAAGCTGCCTAAAAGTTCCCTGAGGAACACTACACCACTGGCTGACCCGGTGAGGTTTTCTTCTTTAAGTTGTTGATTATTCCTGGAGAAAGGACTGCTTTGTTTTACCTTTGTTTTACATGCTGGAGAAAGCATATTTCCGTTTGTTCTTGTGGAAGAGACAATAAACATTCCACTGAGTTTCACCTATACCTGTGTCTGTGCTCATATGAGTGACTACCTTAGAGCTGAACCTCTACAGTAGGAGGAGGAAGCGCTAACTATGAAGGGGCATATAAGGGTACTTTCTTTCGAACTAGTGTATTTGCCTGACACAAACGGGAGAACGGCCAGCACCATTAACAATAATGACTAGAATACCTTCACTTAAGTTGTTTGGGTCGAGAGTTAGAGGCGTTGCCTAGCATGAAACAAAATTACTGCAGCGCAATACGCACAACCACGTTGTCCTTCTATACTTTTTTCATTATTGTCAGTGACTGCTGGTATATATACAATACAGTACACTAATTTTTTTACATGTTTTTACTTATCAAATATTTTGTTACTCACCCTGCCATATCTCTGCGCGGATCTCATTAAGCCGCTCTGGGCATATGAATTTCAGATTGGACCATTTCCGCTAGATCTGGCCCGGGGTCGGCACGATTAGGAAACGATGGCGCAGGCCTTGGATAACCTGCTGGATCATCTCCTTCTTATGCTGGTTTGGATGGCGGTGTGTGCCATCGTAATCCTCTCTGTCCATCAGCTTGATCAGGAATTTCAGCTCTTCAGAGCTAAATGATGAGGATCGCCTGGATGCCATTTTCGAATATTCGCTCTGCTTCTGAGGAGTGCACGCCACAGCCTCTCGTCCTGCGTGCCTGTGTATTAACGTAATCGCGTAGACAATAGTACGCTGAGTATTTGTACGCTATTTGTACGCTCATGTGTACGTCTTCTAAGAAGTTGCGTACATTTTTAAATCAACGTTCGTTGTTAGTGCGCGAATGTTCACTAATAGCACATAATAACGTATATTTTGAACGCAAATATAACGAATCTATTCGCCGAATATACGAATCTTAAGAAAAGTTCGGAGAATAATTTTTTGAATGATTCGCTCATCTCTATACATAACCTACGTGCTGTCAATGAAGCCACAGTTTTTAACACCCCCATTGCGCCCAATACACACGCCTTGTTACCTCAGGTTCCCGCTACCTCTACCCACTACACTGTGATTGATTTGGCAGATGTTTTCTTTTCAGTACCACTACATCCAGACAGTTGGTATTTGCCTTCTCACATGAGGGTAAACAGTATACCTGGGTGGTGCTGCCGCAGGGAGCCCAGAACTCGCCCAGTATATATGCTGCAGCCATGGTGACAAGGTGTCGAAAACAAAACTTCAGTTTTACATTACACAGTAAAATATTGATTTTTGCAGATGACACTAAACTGTGTAAAGTAATTAACACAGAAGAGGACAGTGCACTGCTAGAGATGGATCTGGATAGACTGGAGGCTTGGGCAGAGAAGTGGCAGATGAGGTTTAACACTGACAAATGTAAGGTTATGCATATGGGAAGGAATAATGCAAGTCACCAGTACATACTAAATGGCAAAACACTGGGTAACTCTGACATGGAAAAGGACCTAGGAATTTTAGTAAACAGCAAACTGAGCTGCAGAAACCAGTGTCAGACAGCTGCTGCCAAGGCCAATAAGATAACGGGTTGCATCAAAAGGGGCATAGATGCCCGTGATGAGAACATAGTCCTGCCACTTTACAAATCACTAGTCAGACCCCACATGGAGTACTGTGTACAGTTCTGGGCTCCTGTGAACAAGGCAGACATAGCAGAGCTGGAGAGGGTTCAGAGGAGGGCAACTAAAGTAATAACTGGAATGGGTGGACTACAGTACCCAGAAAGATTATCAAAATTAGGGTTATTCACTTTAGAAAAAAGACGACTGAGGGGAGATCTAATAACCATGTATAAATATATCAGGGGCCAGTACAGAGATCTCTCCCATGATCTATTTATCCCCAGGACTGTGACTCTGACGAGGGGGCCATCCTCTGCGTCTGGAGGAAAGAAGGTTTGTACACAAACATAGAAGAAGATTCTTTACGGTAAGAGCAGTGAGACTATGGAACTCTCTGCCTGAGGAGGTGGTGATAGTAAGTTCACTAAAAGAGTTCAAGAGGGGCCTGGATTTATTTCTGGAGAGTAATAATATTATAGGTTATAGCTACTAGAGATGGGTTGTTGATCCAGGGAGTTATTCTGATTGCCTGATTGGAGTCGGGAAGGAATTTTTTTCCCGTAAAGTGGGGAAAATTGGCTTCTACCTCACAGGAGTTTTTTTGCCTTCCTCTGGATAAACTTGTAGGATAACAGGCCGAACTGGATGGACAGATGTCTTTTTCAGCCTTATAAACTATGTTACTATGTTATATTACTGTTACCTTCCTGGGGTGAAACATATCACCCCTGAAAGGAAGAACGCTGTAGAGGACACCCCTTTGCTCAGAAACGTGAATGCACTGAGGATATTTTTGGGCCTTGTTTCTCGTAGCAGGACTTGGATATGCAAGTTTGCTGCAGCCTCTTTATGATTGTTTGTCCTCTAGCCCCTTCCACTTTACAGATGAGGTGGTAGATGCCTTTTAGGTTCAAAAGCTGGCAATTTTGTGCTCCTCTGCACTGGGTCTATCAGATTATTACATTTAGATTGTATTGTACAGAGGTGAATGACCATGCCTCTGCTGTCCTCATCTAACTGCATGGCCAGCAACAACGCTCTGTGGCATATTATTTAGACCAACTTGACTTCTTGGCCAGAGGTGCCCCTTTCTGCCTCAGAGCTATAGCAGTTTTACAAGTCATGCTTGATAAAAGCTCTGAGATAGTCCTAGTCCTGAACCACAAAGTGACAGTGCTTGCTCTTCATGATATTACATTTATCCTCATGCAAGTATAACTCAAAAAAGTATTTTTTTGTTGCTCACCATTTGAGAATACAGTGTTCCATTTTGTTGCCTGACAATGTTACTGTCCAAAGGTGTAATACTTTGAATCTAGCCACCCTGTTGCCTCTGGAGCAAGGGGGAGGGAAGAGTTAGGGCACCTCACAACTGTTTGCAGATGATATCACAAGAGACAACGGGGTTTGACCATGTGGTAAGTCATTACATAATTCAGATCATGTGCTCTTTGTGGATGGATCGAGGTATGGCCAGGATGGCAGGTACTACACAGGTTAGGCAGTGGTGACTAAACATGACACTCTAAGATGCAGAGTCCTTACCGCCACACATGTCTGCCCAAGAAGTGAAGCCGGAGACTCTGGAGATGGCTTACAGCTATGCAGAGGGAAAAACAGCCAACATTTAGACTGATTCCAGGTATGCCTTTGGGATTGCCCATGACTATGGGCCCATTTGGAAAGCCAGAGATTTCCTGACCGCTTCAGGTAAACCCATCAGAAATGGGGAAGCGGTGAGGTCTCTGATGGAAGCCCTCATGTTGCCAACTTGAGTGATAAAAGAAAAACAAAAAAACAAAACAAAAAGCCACTGTGAAACAAACGCAGAGGAGGTAAAGGGAAAAGCCAAGGCAGATCAGGTGGCAAAAATTGGCTGCCAAATTGCCTAGGCAGACCCCTGCCTTAGTGGCCACAGCTCAGGTCCCTGAAATACAGTAACTCCTCTTGTCTCCCTGAAAGTTCTTAAGACCTTACAGAACTAGGTGGGTAAGGAGGAAAGGGACCAGTGGGTGTAAAAAGGAGGGACTGCAAAGGAGGAAGGCCTAATACAGTTCCAAGGGAAACTTTGCCTTCCCAGGTCCCTCTAACCCATGATGGCACAGGCAATCCATGGAGTGATGCACCAGTCAAAAACTGCTGTGTAATTTAGTATATAGCGCATGGTACACCCCAGGGTTCAGCACTGTAGCAGCCAGATATACTAAAGGATGTATGATTTGTGCCCTGAACAAACGTGGGTCAGTTGGTTAAGGTACCCCAGAAACACACACTTTGCCCCATTTGTATCCGTTTCAACGCTTGCAGACTACATTCAACTACCCAAGGTGGGTGTGTATGAGTATGCATAGATGTGTGATTACTTGTTCTCAGGATGGCAAGAAGCATACCCGGTAGCTAAGGTCACAGCCTAGACTACAGCGAAGAAGATTATGGCCAAAGTTGTATGCAGGTATGAGGTACCAGAGACCATTGAAGGTGACACAGGTGGTCACTTCACAGATGAAGTGATGCAAGAGATGATTAAGGTTTTCGCTGTAGAACAGGCCTTACATGCTTCGTACCATCCACAAAGCAGCGGCAGGATAGGAAAAAGGGTAGGAAAAAACCTGAACGGGACACTAAAGTTAAAGATTCAAAGAGCCATAGACAGAGTGCCTGCCGTTAACCCTCTTTTCCGTAAAGTATACCCTTAACCATAAGACAGGCCTTAGCCCCTTTGAGGTCCTTTTTGGGTCAGCCACTAGGACAGGATTGTATTTGCCACAGCAGCTCCAGATGCAACATGGTTGTCTGACAGATTATGTGATCAGTTCAGGCATTGTACAGGCATTTGACTAAAATACATTCTCGAGTTTTTGCCTCACTTCCAAATCCTTATAAGGTACCAGGAACCCACCCACTTGTGTCTGGAGATTGGGTGTTGCTAAAAAGACACGTAAGAAAAGTCCTTAAACCCTGGTTTGATGGTCCATTACAAGTGTTGTTGACCACAAGCACATCAGTGAAGCTCAAAGGAAAGCCTAATTGGATCTACACCAGTCATTGCAAGAAAGTGTTGAGTCTGGAGACTTGAAAGCATGGTGTTTCTTGTTCCCCCTTGTGTAACTGCTGATCCTGACTCAAAGAATATAGATTCTAGATGAGGTAGTGAAAAAGTTGTGTAAAAGAAGAGCAAAGCTGTTTCAGCCCGATATTTCCAGCCCAGTGACCCATGGATGGTATTGCTCAAAGATTCTCAATATTAATAGTTTTTATGTTCACAATAATCAGGAAGTTGAAGACTGAAACCCAACTAAGCATCCACCACTCAACAGCGCCCCCATATATTCTGTATTAGGGATAGGTAAGAATCTGACTTCCCATTGTATAAGTCCATTAAGAGGGAGCCTATCCAATAGGGATAGGTTGTCTCCAAAGTGGTGAAACAACCAACAAGTACAATGAAACAGATTGTAGGACCCACTTAGATTAGGGATAGTATCCAGCCAATTGAAATGGCTTTAAAAGGGGGGACTGTTGAGGATGACATGATATTAATGTGAAGCCATTACAATATGGCACTGGCATCTAGATGTTTACATAGTTTGCATACCAAAGTTTGTAAAATAATGCACACTGTGCAGATGCCAAGTGTTATCTCCTTTCTTGTTTTTGTATTTTAGCCAATGAAACAATGCCATGAGCCTCAGGGGACGCCCCCTCTGATGTACATACAAAAAACACTGTGTGCCTAATTAAGCAAGTCATTGCGCTCCTACTCTTACTGAGAGAGGATTACCTGAGTCTTGCATTCTGGTGTATTTCTTCCTGCATGCACTCAGTACATCAATTAGGACAGAGGTGGACAAAGGGGTGGGGTCCTGTTAGATCTCCCCCAACAAAGGCAGGTGTAATATATCACCATGTTCATCACTGTGCAGTGCACCAACATTCAGAGCTAATCGATTCTGTTAGCAAATCAGTTACTAATAGTAAGAGTAAAAGAGAACGCACAGTACAGTTGGCAATTATAAGGCCTATATATTGTATATTTCAAGGTACACAGCCGTGTACTAAGTGATCAGACGGTGTGTATGAACACCAGGTTTGAGAAATTACTTTGCAAGAGAACGCACAGTACAGTTGCCAATTGAAAGGCCTATATATTGTATATTTCAAGGTACACAGCAGTAGTGCCAAATATAGTTTGGTATGTAGCAGAGCACCTAATACACCACTAATGCCTCTCTCTGTCCCTACTCCAGCAGCTATCCCTGAATACGGCAGCCGTTCTCTGTAAAGTGTATCTTGTAGTAAAGCTATCACTGTACTGCACTATAGTAGCCCTGATAAGGGCTTTTAATCACGCTCCTGCCTGTCCAACAGCTAAAACCTGTCTCTCCCTTCTCCAGCCTCTGTCCCTGACTAAGTTCACGCAGCATATGCGAACGAGCAGGAAGAGCTGAGTTTTTAATATTCGAGGTCACATGGTTTTTCCAGCCAATGCATGTAGACGCCGTTTTCGCGCTGCCAGCGTGCTCAGCGTGCCTGTCATACCCCCCCTGCATGGTGATTGGTGGAAAAAGAGCGCCAGGGAAGGTGGGAGGGGAAACAAATTCTAAGTGCGCCATCGCCGTTATACTCGAAAGAAATCGAGCACGCCGAATATCGTAGTATTCGATCGAATACCAGCTCGATCGAACACTACTCGCTCATCTCTAGTTACTATGTGTCACTATTAAAGTTATGCCTAATACATTGCAACGTGCATCACTGTGCAGTGCTCCTACATTCATAGCTAATCTATTCTGTTAGCTGTAGCATTACGTTGCATCCATATTACAGGCAGGTATAATTCATCGTTCTGTACATATGTGTGCGGAGGAGTGAAATTTAGCATAGCTAATCCCTTCTGTTTGCTGTAACATTACATTGCATCGGTATTATAGGCATGTTTAATTTATTGTTCTGTACAAAAGTGTGTGGAGGAGTAAAATTTATAATAGCTAATCCCTTCTGTTTGCTGTGGCATTACGTTGCCTCTGTATTACAGGCAGGTGTGCAATATTGCCTTGTACATAAGTGTGCAGTGGAATGAAGCAATGGAGCAGCACCAGCTCAATAAGCAAAGTCTGGAGTCTCTGATGAGCAGTTTTCTTCAGCCTCCTTGTGAAGAAACCACCCAGCAGCAGCAGTGGGACATGCAGCACAACCTCAGCCAGCAGGTGGTGGCATACTTGGACTGCACCCTGTCACCCGTGATCCAAGATCCCCTGGACTACTGGGCAGCCAAACTTGAAGTGTGGCTACAACTGGCCGAGTTTGCCATGGGCATGCTTTCCTGCCCAGCCAGTACTGTAGCATCAGAGCGGGTGTTTGGTGCATAGTTACCCCTAAGAGACTCCAAAATATTGAGAGACTAACCTTTATAAAGATGAATCAGACGTGGATCAACCAGGATTTCCGGACATTGGTGCCTGATGCAACAGAATAGATCATTCTGCCACTAATGATAATTCTGTAGTGTGCTGCCACACAAGAATATTGTGTTAAATAGGCTGTTACTTTTGGCCACATGCTGCTGCCACCATTCAGATGCTACAACCAGCCTGCTGCCTCTAATGCCATTCCTACAATAGGGCTTCATGTACATGTTACATTTTAACAAGGAAATGAATGCCACTGGACCTTGCTATCACACTGCTGTTAAGTTTTGCTACTACTATAATCTGCCTATATCTTGTGCTGAATGCCACTGCTACTGCTGCCACTGTCCCCACTCTGTTACTCCCTCTGACCCACTCTCCTAACTCTGTTATGGCACCACTATTGTCCCTGTTTGGCCATGTTCATATCATCGCTGTATGAGCATCCGTAAGGCTTCTTTCACACAGTCAGTATTTGGTCAGTATTTGATCAGTATTTGGAATCCAAAAGCAGGAGTGGGTCAAAAACACAGAAGAGATGCAAATATTTTCATTACATTTTACCTCTGTTACATTTATACTGTATCGTTGTTGGCTTTACTTCTTCCAAACCATCGTTCTTGCTCTTCGAGTCCTAGAAAAGTCAGCAAGATGCAGAGAGATGATGAGCTAGATGTTCCTGATCTGGAAGAGGCTTGGATAGCACTTCATATCAAATTGTGGGTTTTCCAGGAGATGGTTCCCAGGCCAATATACAATCAAGAAAAGACTCCTGTACTCCACTTGTAGTATGCAATTAATTGTTTTTATTTCCAGTGAAATGCAGTTATAATAAATTATGAACGTTTTCGGCCAAAGGGCCTTCATCAGAGATACTGGAATACATATATAAAGAGGTTGTGTAAGTATATTCACAGCATATGCGTCAAAATGATGTATACAGTTACAAAATTAAATAAATAAATGTATGCGACATCAGTAGGTGGACCTGTATAATCAGCTATAAAAATAAGGTGCAGGTAAATATGCGTTAAGGTAATTATAAGAAGCTGGTGAGCAGCACATTCTTGAAGATATAGTGTAAAGAATATGATGCTTGATTGTAGCAATATAGAGGAAAACCAGTGTCAGTAAACTAAAAGAGTGTATGGCGTTTAATAAGCGCCATAGACCGGAAGCCTGTGCAGGAAGAGACGGGCCAAAGGTACACAGGCCGAGGGCGCAGGGAATACTAAAGATGGCGCCCGTTTACAAGAAGTGTATGGGCGCATGCGTGCCAGTACAAGGGTGTGGTAGTGGAATATCACATGATCGGGAGCAGTGTCATGTGATCGGGAGTTGTGCGAACACCATAGGAATGGAATGAAAAGGGGGGGAGGCATTTTTATGTGCAGTGGAATGTTTGTAGACATGTTCTTTATGCTGTGTAAATATTACAAATCTTGTCATATTAAAGAGGAGAATCGGTATGGGTGGTGAATATAAGCCGGAGGGTATGTAAATAGTGTGAAATGGTAAAGGGGAACTGGAGAGAGAGAAATAGAAAAAAAAAGGAAAATGGAAGGACAAAGAAGAAGAGAAAGAAACATTCCACTACCACACCCTTGTACTGGCATGCCTGCGCACATACACTTCTTGTAAACGGGCACCATCTTTAGTATTCCTTGCGCCCTCGGCCTGTGTACCTTTGGCCGCCTCTTCCTGCGCAGGCTTCCGGTCTATGGCGCTTATTAAACGCCATACGCTCGCACCTTATCAGCGCTACAAACATCTGGGCTATTGCCCTATTACATAACGCTGCCATACACGGGCTAGACGCCCCCTTACTCAACCTCTCAGTCCAGCGGCTCATCCAGGTAAGCACTAACGCTCAGATCGCACTACTTCCTTTCCTCCTGGCTCCTCGTCTAGTCTCCTAATCAATACTGTATAATATATATTAATATGTTGTGTGCTGCTATTAATTTATTACTATCTTTTAAATCCCCAGAGGTCTTGACTTCCTTGTACCGCATCCCTTCATCCTGGTTTGCCATCACAGGATATCGAGCAGATCTTCTCTGTATCTTGCCCGCTGTATCAGCCTTGATCATGTATAAATCTTTTAGTTTACTGACACTGGTTTGCCTCTATATTGCTACAATCAAGCGTCATATTCTTTTTTATAATTCAAATCTTTATTGAATTTTTCAGAATTTTTTCACACATGTATAGTAATAAACAAGTCAATGAATAAAGCAATTAGTTGCAATACCAAAACAGCAGTGTCATACTTGTCTTCTTTGGAAGGAAAACTTGCAACCGGTAGACATATAGAAAGGTAAACATTAACCCCCGTAAAGACCAGGGGTGAGTATAACAATGGTGGTCAATGAGACCAAGCAAGGCACTAACAAGTAGATCGGTGTTTGCCAACCTATGAATAACCGACTCTGACCGCACAAAAAAAAAAAAAAGGGGGGGGGGTTTATTCGGGAGGGAGAAGGAAGGGAAGAGATCACAAGGGGGTGGGAATAAGACAAAGGGGACTGCATGGGAGGATTGAGAGTCTCATTGAGTATTGAGTACGTCATATGTTTTGGTATGCGCTTGAAGAGTGAAAAGCGTCCCAAGGGCCCCACACTTTTTGGAACTGGTCCAACTCCTGAGAGTTATGAATGATCAGTTCTTCCATTCTATGGTGTAACATTACCTCCTCAAACCATTCCTCCACCGTAGGTGAGGCTGCTTCCTTCCAGTGGCGGGGGATCACCGTCTTAGCCGCTTGGATTAGATACTTGAGGAGAGATTTTTTGTATGCCGGGATGTTGAAATAAAAAGCATATAGTAGGAAAGCTTCAGGAGAATTCGGGAACGGGACACCTGTTACGGACACCTGTTACTTCACATACTGCTTTGTGGATGGAGTCCCAGTAAGTACGCAGGACCGGGCAATGCCACCATACATGGAGCAGGGTTCTCTCTCCCGTGCCACACCTCCAGCAACGATCGGAAACCGAGGGGAACCATTTGTGTAGAAGTGAGGGCACCCAATACCAGCGTGATATTATTTTATAACAAGTTTCTTGGGACTTTGTAGATATCAGAGCCTTGTGTGAAAGCTGGTAGCATTTCTGCCATTGGGTTTGGGTTAAGTGGATACCCAGATCAGCCTCCCAGGCCCTGCAGAAAGACGGTGCTTGGGCAGCTCTCTGTTGAATAAGTAGTTTGTATAGTGATTAAATGTCATGGAAAAACCCAGATGGTGCTAAACAGAACTGTTCAAAATTTGTCAATTTTCTGGAGAGCTTATGAGTAAGGCGGGTAGCAGCATGGAAGTGTTTGAGTTGGAGGTATTCAAAATGATGCCGAGGGGAGGGATCAGTATCATTTAGTATAGAGGATAAAGTCTTCAGGGAAGACTCCGAAAGTACCTGACAGAATCTTAAGGGATGGGTTTTAGATTGATTAAGGAATGAGCGAGTTGAGCTTCCCGGAGGAAATGAGGGGTGATCTGTCACCGGGGTGAGGGGCCCGAGGGGATCAATAAGAGAACAGTTTGGACCTATCGAGTCCAAAATTGCAAAGGTGTTTTTTGTTGTAAAGGAGAGAGAGGATAAGGGATCTCGCAGAGGGCCCATCAGCCAGGGGACAGCTGTTAGAACAACAGGGGAGCATTCCACAGCTAACTTGACCCACGCTTTTGGTTTGTGAAGTCGGAACATGTCCAACAGGCGGGCATATGCACAGGAGTGATAATATAATTTACAATCC
The DNA here is from genome assembly GCA_900303285.1 of Rhinella marina. NCBI lineage: Eukaryota > Metazoa > Chordata > Amphibia > Anura > Bufonidae > Rhinella > Rhinella marina. The sequence continues at coordinate 22,979 of ONZH01014502.1, forward strand.
GGAAGCCCTAGTCCTCCCACATCCTTAGGGCGGGTAAGAACATCCCAGCGTATACGTGGCCTGCCTGGAGCCCAAACGAACTTTGTGAAGCATCTACGTAGTTGGGCCCAGTATGTAGCAGACAGGCGTATTGGAATGGTTTGCAAAAGGCAGAGCAATTTTGGAAGAAGATTCATCTTGACGATGCTTATTCTACCGAACCAAGAGAAATCTTTCCGTTGCCAACTATCAAGATCTTTTTGAAAGCTAAAGAGAAGAGGAGCAAAATTATCTTTATATAATTTTGATAGGTCAGAGTGGATTTTAATACCCAGGTAGGAGATACCTTGGGCAGGCCACGTGAAGGGGAAAGAGGATTGTAAGTTGGAGACCAGGGTTTGGGACAATGAGACGTTTAAGGCAGAGGACTTGGACATGTTGATTTTGAAACTGGACCATAGCCCAAAACGGGATATTTCTTTCAGCAGGGAGGGGAGGGAGAGGAGAGGGTTAGTGATGTATAACAAAAGATCGTCTGCGAAGGCCGAACATTTGTACTCATTGTTGCCAATAGTGATGCCGGCAATATCTGGATTTTCTCGGATTGCAGATAAGAGATGTTCCATGACTAGAACATATAGCAAGGGGGATAACGGGCACCCCTGACGAGTTCCATTGTGTATTGAAAGGGCAGGAGAGAGCGTACCATTTATTTTAATTCTTGCCGAAGGGGTCTGATATAGCGCAAGAATTTTAGATGTGAGCCATGGGCCTAGACCTATATGTGATAGTGTAGCGCAGAGAGCTGGCCACGATATACGATCGAAGGCCTTTTCCGCATCAAGGGAAAGAATCATAAGGGGGATCTGATGGGTCTGGGCATAATGAATAATATCTAGAGTCTTTAGAGTGTTGTCCCTGGCCTCCCTTCCCGGCACAAACCCTACCTGGTCAAGGTGGATCAAGGAAGGCAAAAAGGAATTCAAGCGATTCGCTATTAATTTGGCAAATATTTTTAGATCCACATTCAAAAGGGATATGGGGCGATAACTCACACACACCCGCGGGTCCTTTCCTGGTTTAGGAATAACCGCTATATGAGCTTCTGTGGTCTGTGCTGGGAAGGGGAGTCCCGCCTAAACTGAATCAAAGACCTTAAGGAGGACAGGGGAGAGAGAAGAAGAGAACATCTTGTAAAATTTGGCTGGGAGACCGTCTGGGCCCGGGCTTTTCCCCCCAGGCAAGGATTTGAACGCCTCCTGTAGTTCACCTGGTGTGAAGGGGGCGTCCAGGGCTGCTGAGTCTTCTACAGATAGATGTGTGGCCGATGAGAGAGGAGGGTCCTGCAAGTTAGTGGGGGGTGGTAAGTTATAGAGAGTAGAATAAAACGTGTGAAAGGAAGCCGCGATATCCGGAGTAGTGTGTGCCGAAGAGCCATCAAGACGTTTGATTACTGGGATATGGGAAGTAGCAAGTTGCCCTCTCAAAGCCCTGGCCAACATTCGCCCACTTTTATTTCCATATTCGTAGAATTTGCTACGACAAGATTGCATCATTCGCCTGTAAGAGGTCTCCAGCTAGGGATGAGCGAACCGAACCGTAACGAACCAGATTCGTTACGAACTTTACCGAACGTTCGGTTCGTCCCCGAACCGAACTTTCGTAAAGTTCGTATGAATCAGGTTCGTAAATAAATAAAGTTTACTTTTTCAACAGAATAGACCAGGATACAAGGGATTATTTATTACTCCTACAATCCCTTGTATCCTGGTGTGACCCTCGTGTCAAACCACCCTTTTGGGAGGAGAATGGCCGAGATGGGTTATTATTTTCGTTCATCCGAACGTTCGTTCGGACGAGCGAACAGAACCGTAACGAACCAGATTCGTTTAAGAACTTTTAAGACGAATCTGGTTAAAATAAAAACGGCACATCAAAACTGTACCGTTTTCACAGAATAGACCAGGATACAAGGGATTATTACACATAAAATCCCTTGTATCCTGTTTTTCTGTGAAATGCAAGAGCTGTGACGTCACTCCCACTGCCCTTTAAGTGCTGTTGCACGACGGAAGCTCGTCATTCTGTTGGCAGACAGCACACAGAGAGGAGCTCCACGTTAGTTAGAAGAAAAAATAAAGATAGCTAGATAGGTAATCTGCTAGACAGAGACAGGGAGAGATAGAGAGAAAGAGAGAGGATTAGAAAGGGTTAGTGAGAGAAAGCTGTCAGGAGGACAGTTGAGTTAGTACAGGTAGCACTGAGCCAGCTCCTGTCCCGTGACAATTTGTACACGCTCCAGGTTGTTGCTCTGCTGGGTGCATTCAACCTAGTGTAGCTGCGAGTCCTGAGACAAAAAAAAGTTACAAAAAAACACCAAAAAATATAAAAAAAAAAATATATAAAAAAAAGTTCTAAAAAAAAAAATTTTAAAAAAATTTTTGCTGTTAATAATACGTTATAGGTGAAGTAACCTATAACGTCAGTACAGGTAGCACTGAGCCAGCTCCTGTCCCGTGACCATCAGTACACGCTCCAGGTTGCTGTTCTGCTGTTCAACCTAGTGTAGCCGCGACTAAAAAGTTACAAAAAAACTCCAAAAAATATAAAAAAAAACAAAAAAATATAAAAAAAACTGTTCTAAAAAAAGTTACCAAAAAAGTTATAAAAAAAAAAGTTAAAAAAGCCGTTATAGTTGAAGTAACCTATATAAGGTTTATATTTTTTTGGTTTTCTCATTTTCATTTTTTCCATACTCAAATAAATATGTCAAAGCGTCCCAGTTCAAGCAGCACCAGGCCCGGTGGCAGCCGGGGTAACAGGCGTGGCAGCAGGGTGCAGCTACCCGTGACCGCCAGTGGTCATGTAAGAACCACCCACCCAGGGCTTACAGATTGGCTTACCCAATCCTCAAGTTCCAGTGCCCAAAGCTCCCAAACCAGGAGTCAAGCAACGGCTGGATCATCGGACACCACCATTACATGGGACGGTCAGCAAGAGTCCTCTGCCCCGTCCCCTGTCATTACAATGGCCATCACCTGTGGGGCACCTTCTGCCATGGATACGTTGGCAAACCTTGATCTGCCCTTCGACTCTCTACCACTCTTTAGTCATGAGGAGGAGGAGGAGGAAGTTCTACAAAGACAGCAGGTGCAAGGTAATGAGTCTCCAGAGGAGGTGTTGCCTGGAAGTCAACAGAGCCAGGGAGGTGCATCCAGTGCCACACCAGATATCCTGGAGTAAATTAGCACTGGTCCTGAATTTGACGACAATGAGACGGCAGATCAGACGTGGCGCCCCGAAGCAGCAGTATCCCCAGCATCATCAGGGGAGGAAATGGAGGTGCCACAGACGCAGCAACATCACACTGTTGCAAGGACACAAGGCAGAAGAGCGAGCGGTAGAAGACAAGCTACCAGAGATAGATCTTCACCTTCAAGCCTGGGTCCTGAGAGGGCACCCTCAGCCAGCAGTGGCAGTCAACAGCCAGCAAGACCCCCCATGGCTGGCGGAAAACAACGGTCCTCAGTCGTCTGGCAGTTCTTCCGCCTTGGGACAGATAGGCACATTGCCTTTTGCCTGCTGTGCAATGATAAGGTCAGTCGTGGTAGGGGGGATAATCTCGGCACAACATCCATGAGGAAGCACATGGAAAGGCAACACCCACAGGCCTGGAAGAACCGTGACCCCAATACCACCTCCTGTCAGGATGCACCATCCACTGCAGATCCCATCGTGCAGCATCCTGTCAGTACAATTCAGAGCTCGTCAGCCTCAAGTGCAAGAAGCAGCACGGTGTCACTACCATCTACACCGCTCATGAGGCAGCAATCCCTGGGTGAGTCCATGGAAAGACGTCAGGTTTATTCAAGCAGCCATCCCATGGCCCAGAAACTGACAGGACACCTGGTCAAGATGCTGGTGCTTCAGTCCCTGCCCTACAATCTTGTGGACTCCCAGCCTTTCAGGGATTTAATGGCATGTGCACACCCCAGATGGCGCGTCCCCAGCCGCCACTACATCTCTTCCAAAGCTGTGCCATCCTTGCATAGTTTTGTGAAGAAGAAGGTTGGTGAGTCATTAGCACTATCGGTATCCAAGATCGTGCACCTGAGTGCTGATGTGTGGTCCTCCAATTATGGGCAAGGGCAGTACATGTCCATTACTGCCCATTGGGTCAACATCCTTCCTGAAGACCATCTGGAAGTTGGCCCATTCTTGCCACTGTCACCTCCACGGTGCTTTAGGGTGCCAGCAGCGGAAAGGACAACAACTGCCTCCACCACCTTGAAACCATCCGCCACTTTGCCAGCTGTCCAGTCTTACCACCGATGTCATGCCCGACACTCTCAGGCAGTCCTACATCTGGTGAGCCTGGGCGAACGGAGCCACACTGGGCAGGAGCTCCTCCGAACCATAAGGGAGGAGATACATGAATGGCTGACCCCACGTCAACTAACGGTGGGAAGTGTCGTCGCAGACAATGGGAGGAACATTGTCTCAGCAGTGCAGCGGGGAGGGCTGAGTCATACACCTTGTATGGCACACGTGATCAACCTCATAGTGCACAGGTTTCTCCGATCTTTTCCTGCACTACAAGATCTCATGAGGATGTCACGCAGAATGTGCAAACACTTCAGCCACTCGTACGCTGCAAGGAACACCCTGCTGAAGATCCAGAGACAGCGCAGTCTGCCCCAACATCGGCTAATCTGCGACGTCCCAACAAGATGGAACTCTGCCCTCCATATGCTGGACCGCCTGTACGAGCAACGGTCAGCCGTAACAGACTACCTCATGGGGCAATCAGGCAGCTTCATGCCACACTGCGACTTCCAAGTGACACACTGGCAGATGATGCGGGAAGTCTGCCAATTGTTGATACCTTTTGAGGACGCGACTCTCTTCGTTAGCAGGCATGACTATGGGATCAACAACATCATCCCACTTGTCCATGTTCTGGAAAGTGCGCTGACCAACATTATCCGCGAGGATTCCCAGGCCACCACTCCAAGGCAGAACATTGCCTTGAGCCCAGACATGGACGAAGTGCCAATGGAGGGTGACGAAGAGGAAGATGTCTACGCCCAGCCATTCCACACACCGCCACCTGGCTTCTCTGCCTCTCAATCGCAGCAGGAGATGGAGGATGAGGTGGCAGAGGAGGAAGACCCCAGCAGACCCTGGACCTATACCGAGGACAGTGGAGAGGAGAGGTGCTCACTGTCCTTAGTGGAGATGGCAAGGTGCCTGCGGGAGTGTCTGCGCAATGACAGCCGTATTGTGGACATCCGCCAGAGGGACCAATACTGGCTGGCCACCCTGGTGGACCCCCGCTTCTGCCGCAAAATGGCTCAATTTTTTCCGCCATCAGAGAGGGAGGCAAAAACTAGCATATTACCGGGACCTACTCACCAGCCAGTTGGTCTCAACTTACCATCGAGACCAGTCATGTTCCCCGACAACATCCTCTAGGGTGGAACCAGCGCGCTCCAGTAACACCACCACTAGTGGAGGCCTGAGAAGTCGATACAGCCTCCAATCCCTGATGAGTGATTTCCTGCGGCCAGTTGCTGAAGAGGGGACACAACAACGGACTCATGGCTCAGACCAGCTTGAGCTCACCCACCAGGTCACTGCCTACCTGGATTCTACGCTGCCCCAAAATGTCACCGACCCCGTGCAATACTGGGCAGAGAAACTGGACATCTGGCCTCAACTGGCAGAGTTTTCTTTGTCTCTGCTGTCCTGCCCAGCCAGTAGTGTTGCATCTGAGAGGGTGTTCAGCGTGGCCGGCAACATAGTAACACCGCAACGAACAAGGCTTTCTTGGAAAAGCGTTGAGATGCTAACTTTCATCAAGATGAATCGTGCCTGGATTACATCGGATTATACCACCCCCCTGCCTGATGTGAATGACTAAGTCATCAGTCGCCCGTCTTGCACGGCAATCCGTGTGTCCCAAGAAACTGTCCTTAATATCCCAAATATGTGCCCAACATAAAAATGCGTAATTTAACTTATTAAGTAATCTTCCCCACTTAGACCCCAAATTAAACCAAATCACCTATAAATGCCCTACTTAATTCGGATACATTTGAATTTTCAGAACCCCATCTCCAAATTTAATGCCCATGGTGTGTTGGCCATTTAAGATCTCCACACCAGCTTAATGCCTCACACCGGTGCACCGTCCAACCCTTACCCCAAGAACAGTACCATCCCTAAAATAATCCCCACGACTATTCTTCCAAAGTGGGGATTTCACCGTTTGTGAACTATAGCCGTGGGGTCTATCCCTGGCAACCGTGCCAAGGAACACTACTCACCGTTTTGTGAGCGGGTAATAACTGTTCTTGAGGTATTTTGTTGATATCAT